>NTHP01001077.1:53096-68766 GCA_003416845.1 Oplegnathus fasciatus | reverse complement strand
AAAGGAGCTGATTGTGGACTACAGGAAGCAACAGGGTGCTGTCCGGCAGACGGTACCGCAGCATCCGGTCCCGCACCATCAGGCTCAGGGACAGCTTCATCCCTCAGGCCATAAGACATTTGAACTCTCGAGCTCACAAGCTCATTACTGTCACTTCACTCGCACCTTATTAATACTAATGTCACTTTACCCAGTACTGCTATTACTTGCAGTGGCTTACAAGATTTCTTAAAAACAACATAATTTTATTCAATCCTGTTGTTTCCAGATGAACCATACAGGCCTAATGCAGAAGATAGAGTATTTATCAAGGGTGTGAGATGTAACAAGAAACAGTCCAGTGTTCGACACCTGTGAAGGAAAGTGTGGTGACTGATGATGGTGACTTGCTGGATGGGAAAGAACCTCGTGTGTGCGTAATGTGTCACTAGAAGACTGTCAGTCCAATGGGGGTGTCGCAATTTTACACAAACCCCTCTGATTTAAAAAGGAAAAACAAAAACCATGAAAATCTGGCATTATTAAAAACAAGGCAAAAATGAAGTGTGTTATGAGTTCTTCTGCCTGTCGGAGGGTTCCAAACACTTTACATGTTGGGAGATTAACTTCATAGCTGCTGTGAGGCCTGCCGCCAGAGCGGGGCTCTCCATCTGCTCCCCGGTGGCGTCCTGCCGCGCCCCCCCAAGTGAAAATCCATTCTTGCTGTTAGCTTGAGGGCTGCTACAACAAGCTAACTGGACGGTTATATGTCTAGTAGTTGTTAGTTCTGCGTGTAGTTTAGTAGTTTAATAAATATTTCATTTATAAAGAACTTGATCACGTGGTTTTGTGAGTATGAAGTATAGCAGTCACTGTACAAGAGTCAAGAACTCATCCTTTAGCATCCTTTAGATCGAGACTGAATTAATTAATTAGCAAAGTCGTACCCTGCTCTACAGTGGACAATATTCAAATGCTAATTCAAATTTTAAAATTAAAATGCGATAGAAAGAATGTAACCTGATTTTCCATTTATGCAAGCAATATTTAAGTCATAATGAAAATGAAAATTCAACTTTCTAACAATTTGAAAATGGCGTTTGACATTTCATTTTCAAAGACTTAATCTTCTGTACAGTGGACAATATTCAAATGAAATAAGCAAAGCAGTGCCCCCAATCTATTACATTTACATGTCACCATTTTCTTTTGGGGACACATTGAAAATGCAAATTCAATTTTCCAAACAATTTGAAAGTGAAAATGAAAACAACATTTGACATTTCATTTTCAAGGACTTAACCTGCTGTACAGTGGACAATATTCAAATGTTAATTGAAATTTGAAAATTAAAATCCAATATAAAGAATGTAACCTGATTTTCCATTTATGCAAGCAATATTTAAGTCACAATGAAAATGAAAATTCAATTTTCTAACATTTTGAAAATGAAAATGAAAACAGCATTTGACATTTCATTTTCAAAGACTAAACATGCTCTACAGTGGATAATATTCAAATGTAATAAGTGAAACAGCACTCCTAGCCTATTGCATTTATATTTACATGTCACCACGCTCTTTTGGGGACACAATGAAAATGAAAATGTAATCTGTCAGTCCTCATCAAGGATGGTCTTCAGTTAGGACGTCACTTCCTCATTCAGTGACTTGGTTCATTAAGTGAGGCTAGCAAACGAACCAATTGGTCGATCTCTCTGTCAAGCAACTTGTCAAAAGCCCAATCCCTTGCAAGTTTTTTTTAACTATCATGTTTTGGTTGCGCCTAACTGTCTCTGTTCCCCTCTGTTCCAGTCCTTAAAACTGAACAGAAAATGAAGAAAACGAAACGGTAAAATTTAATATGACAACTGATGAAGCGCTCATCTTTTTTTTAACATGTGTGATGACAACGATGTCGGGTCCAGAATGGAAAGTAATTTTACTAGCGTTGAACATCAGGGCATGGACCCAGTGTAAGATAACGTGACAGTTTAGTTTGAAAGTGAGATTTTTAGCTAACTGAAGGATCTGACTTTTGACTTCTCTAAGATGCAGATAGGACCGTTTTTGGGTTTTTTTCTTAATCTGTCCTGGAAGAACCTCTCACATCCCTTCAAATTGTAACTGTTTTGAGGTGTGGCATCAGTAGGGACACTGTTGACTTGACAGCCCTTTTCATTTTCATGTTCAAATTGTTAGAAAATTACATTTTCATTTTCATTATGACTTAAATATTGCCTACATAAATGGAAATTCAGGTTACATTCTTTATATTGCATTTAAATTTTTGAACATTTGAATATTGTGTAGAGTGGGGTATAACTTTGAAAATAAAATGTCAAACAGCTTTTCCATTTTCATTTTAATATGGTCATTGAACGCTCATACGAGTATGTGAAAATGAAAATGCAGATTGGATCATTGCATTTTCATTTTCATTTTTACACAAATAACGCATACATATGTGGACAATTATAATGCTATTGTGGAATTACATTTTCACAGCGACAAGGCCAAAAATATTACAGAGAGGTGTGTTACTTTACACTATGTTATTTAAAAAAAATTAAAAAAATAAAAACATTAAGGAACAGCTTGGATGCAGGCAATTTATTTCTTAAAAAAACTTGATCCCTAGTGATTTCACTGGTCAATCTTAAACTTTATCCCTTTAGCGATCTCCTGTGTTTCCACAATTTAATATGCTTATAATAATAATACCACAATTTAATATACCTCTAATAGTAAGAACAATATACTATGAAATATTCATTCTCTGCATCATCTGGTATAAAATGGTCCTCATTCATTCATGAATTGTTCATCGTTGTATTCTGTGTATTTATTCATGGTTGCATGTATTCATTTAATTGTATGTCTAGTAGTTGTTAGTTCTGTGTGTAGTTAGTAGTTCAATAAATATTTCACTTATAAGGGACTTGATCACGTGGATTTGTGTGCATGAAGTATAGCAGTCACTGTACACAAGTCACAGAAGGGTGGTGCCCTGAGGTGAATTTAATTTAGATTAAATCCTGTTGTTTAACATTAATGCTGATTATTTCTGATAGACAAAACTGAGACTTCAATGTTATACAATTATGAATTATAATAATTACCATATTTTAATATCAATCAAGCCACATATTGCTACAGGCATTTAATTAATTGTCTGTATTTGGGGAGTTCTAGGCTGAGATTTCCTTTGTTAAAGTTGTAATCTCGAAGATTTTCATTTCGTTGTCTTTCACAGCACCTATGGCAATAATCGGTAATTGCAGGTGTGTTTTTGGACCTCACATCAGTTTCACTTTCATTTTCCTCGTCTGAAGTCATCGACCTTTGTTTGTTATAATAACCGTTTACTCACAACGCTAGCAGAGACTGGAAAAAACAGTACGCCACTTCACACACAGGTGAGTTGAAGAGCGAGTCTGTTGTGTTAAAAGCCTTGTTAAAAGCCTAACTGTGCCCCACTTGTGATTTTTCCGGGAAAGTCGCTCTGACACCGTAATACTGCAAATGCAAAGGCTTTCATCAGTGGGCCATAGGCTCAGTCACTATTGTGCTGCGTCATTCGGCGATAGATAGTGACTTAACAGAAATTAATTTAAATGAAAATCTTTGAGATTATATCTTTAAAGTTCCAGAGGACGATAACTAAGGAGTCCGGGTTTGTCCACTGCACACACAGTATCTGGTCGGCGAGCATGCACTGTGCCTCCTGCACGTTGGCCTGCGGTGGAATGTAAAGCCACGTCTCCGTGAAGCACAAAACGAAAGATGAAGTTTTTCATCACCAGTAGCTTAAGTTTGTTGCGTACAGTGAACGCATGTTTTAAAGAAATATTTCCAGTAATGATTTGCTAACTTTCCCTCTCCTCTGGCATTCCACTGCATGGACAAAAGTGAGGGCACCTTTGACCAGAATGTCCAATAATTCCGCTGATGGCAGGAGAAAAGTGGGAAATAAATCCGCTGGTGTTGTTTCCTCGATGTCCATGAGCTCTTCTCTGGTGAAAGAGTACCACAGCAGAAAACTTAATTTACAAACAAAACAAGACAACAATGTACACCAACACACAGAGGCAGCCATCCGCAGTGCCATCTGGGGTGTATCAGCAGTATCATTTAAGTTTATATTTCCTTACAGAAATAGTGAGGAGAATTTCAGATCCGCTTGAGTCAATATAGAACATAAGAGAATGTGTTGTCACTAAACTCGCCCATGTTTGGGTTCAAACTCTTAACATTTGGACCTCAAAATGAATTTAACTGCACCACAGACATTTTGGGGGTTGGATTTTTCATGGTGTTGTGCCTTATAAACTGTTAATGCCCATCTTACTGTGTTGAATGCCATACGTACTGTACTTGTCTGAAGGCCTCTAAATCAATGTTAATAACACTCCTTCATTCATTTCCAAGTCACCTACATGACATTTACATCTTCTGACTGAAATGGATGCTGTTGGTCAGGTCAATAATCTATCTAATCTTTCACTTGACATTCTCTTGTCAGCCTATAATATGGACAGAGAATGTTAAAAGTTTTGCAGACTCACTGCTCTGACATTTGACGATGTGCTCAGGCAGCTTTAATAAGAATCTTACAAGAATCTTACTATTTCAAACAGTCTTTGGGGTGAAGTTAGATGTGGATTTGATGTGATCTGAACACCCCTTAGCAGCACTTGAACTCTTACCTGAGATGGACCATCGAGAGGGAGAGTGGAGATGATTGGCCTCATGCTCACATTCCAATGATGCTCAGCCTTTTTTTTTCATCTGTAACAAGCAGCTTTTAAGGATGAGACATTGATTAGTGAGAGGTTGAAAGAGGGTAGAAAGGGAGAGATAGTGTACAGAGATGAAGATGGACAGAGAGAGGAAGAGAGAGGAGGAGAGGAGAGGGTGAGAGTAGGGGATAAAGAGAAAAGCAGAAAAGGGGACAAGTCTGAGCAGAAACAGAGAGAAAGAACCCGAGGATGAAGGCTGTAAAGGAGAGGAGCGTGGGCAGAGGTGGAGATCTGAGGCAGCGTATCAAAGTAGGGGTGAAGTGCAGGAATGATTAACAAAGGGAGGATGAATTGAGAACAGCAGTTAAGAGTACAGGAGAGGGAGTTGAGTAAGGAGAGGCAGCTGTAGAGTACTGTAGAAGTTTACTTACATTTCTGAAATGTATATTAGAATTTATACAACCTTTATTTATCCAAAGGTAGCCAACTATTGAACACCAACACCAACTTCACATTCAAATACACCTGGTAGTTAATTTGTACATGTACAGTATGTCCTCAGTCCTCTAGTAGCTGGTAGTTCTTCTAGTAGCCACTGTAGTTGTTGTTGTACAGCCTTACAGAGTTTGAGTGTCTTGCTCAAGGGCATTTTAACAGTTTGTGTCCTCATCCACTATGAAGGTCCAACTACATTAGAATAACATAATTTAATATTACATTTTCAATTTCTGTGCATATAATTTTGACCAAATATAAATGCCTGTTTTCATATTCAAAAATACATAATTACTGCAATAATTTTTGGTGTACATAACACTGCATAACACTGGCATAATAATAAATGAAATGTGAAATAGACTTTCCAATTACCAGACAGCTTGACAATTTACAAGTCCATTTAGCAATTTAACTTTCAATTTCAATTTTAGGTTGCACATAGCCAAAATAAACAGTCCCATTTAATTTCGTTTAGTTAGCAGTGTGGCAGTGTTATGCTTTGGAGTACACTCAAACTTTTTAGTCCATGTGCTTTTTCTATTTGTGTAATTTCTTTTGTTTATTTGTCTTTTATTTTGACTGTAGTTATTCATTTTCAAAAATATGACTAAAAAATCTATTAGAAATTAATTTTACAATTAAAACTTTAATGTAGTCATTAATTGCGTGCACACAAATGGAGAATGAATTTCAATCTGATTAAGTTATTACATTTTAATAGGACTAAAAGTCTCAAGTGTGTGTTCACTACGAAATACGCGATATGGATTCATGCAATATGCACACACGTCTTCAAAACAAAGAACAGCGAAGCTCATATCACAACACACACAGAGGG
Source organism: Oplegnathus fasciatus (assembly GCA_003416845.1). Classification (NCBI taxonomy): domain Eukaryota; kingdom Metazoa; phylum Chordata; class Actinopteri; order Centrarchiformes; family Oplegnathidae; genus Oplegnathus; species Oplegnathus fasciatus. Next base: position 62,710 of record NTHP01001077.1, on the reverse strand, counting down.
AGTGTGACTTCAGCCTCAGATCAGGACGACCTTTAATGTAATTGTATGTGAGTCTTTCATGGGTGTATATTTTTAAGATGTTTGTGAGCCCCTAACCTAAGACAATCTTCTATCACTATGTGATGGACAATAAAGTTTTTTGAATCTTGAAGACATTTGACATGTAACACCAGTAGGAAAAGAGCACTGGTTTAAACAATTAAACTCATGGTGGCTGCAATTAATTTAGCTGCTTCAGTTTCAGAGTCACACCATCGTGGCTTACTGGGACACTTGAATACAACATAATGTTATTAGTAACACCTGTGCTTTTTCTACTAATGCAGGTCAAAATGTATACTGTGAAAAAAGCCTATATTGGCAGCCCTTACTGTATAACAACATTTACATCAAAAAATCCAATTTCCTTTATTTACGTTTGAAAATGCACTTACTGCCATGCATTACTGCCAAAAGGAAAGTAAAAAAACTCCATTAATTAAAATTATTCACTGTTATTATTTATTTGTTAATATGTAATTATTCAGTATTCATTTTCAAATTGACTATTGACAATGTGACAATTTAAAAGTCCAATTTGCAATTTAATTTTCCAGATTCCAGTTTCAACTCAAATTTCACATTTAATTTTATGTTATTCATGTTATTATCATGGCAGTGTTAGCTGTCAATTGAGTTTTCATTTTAATTTTCATCTTGGCAGTAATTATGCATTCTAACTTTTGATTGACCAAACATTTCTTTGACTAAGCACTTGGTCAAAGTAGACAAAATGGATTATACAGTCGCACAGTAACTCAACTGTAAGACTGTGTAACTTACAGTAACACAGTAAATTCAATGATGGCAACTTGAAAGTATATTTTAAATGAAAGCAGTTGGTCTGTTATGATATAACTAACTCTACCTGTTGGATATTAATTGGATTTTCATTCTTTACATTACCATGGACGTGTAGAGTACAGTACGGTTCAAAAATATTGTTACAGACAGTAACATCATAATACTGTCCTTCCACATACATACATTGATGATGAGTCTGATGCTAATTCTAATTTAAACTAACCTTCACACCTAACTACCTAAATAATCCAATTCAACATACGAGTGATACCTTGACCCCTTGTTCCTCTCCTCCTTTCTGCCTACCTGGCTGTGTCAGGCTTCCACTCATAAACCAATCATAAACTAACATCTACCTCTGGTCGTCTGTCACCTCTGACCCCGCCCCTGAACTCAGGTCTCCTCCAATAAGGCTTGATGTCACAGTGAGGCACTCACCCATGGCCGCAGACAGGGCCGCCAATCATGTGGGATAATCAGAAATTGGCTGACCCTGAGGTGACCCGGCCTTGTAGAGGGCTGACAGGATGAGAGGTGCTGGAGTCACGCTCTCTCTCTGTCTCTCTCTCACACACATATTGCGCACTCTCATATAGCGTGTAGCCTACAGGTATATACATAACCTCAGCATTAAATAACCTCAAATACTTTTTAACTTTTTTCACAGATGATTATGGGCAATTATCAAAAACAGATGTGTGCAAAAGAATTACTATAATATTCTGAAGCTTTTCTGACTTAATGATAAAGTTTACCTCTTGTGGTGTCCCATGTGTTCATGTGATCAACTTGCCCTTGAACAACGGCAACCACAGTGGTGATCTGATTGTTTTTTATGAAATGCAGCAGTGGATCCATTTGCTTTTTCTGTTAACCTTTAACATGCTACAGTACACATCATTCACTCATGCCACTGGATGCATCGTGTCCTTTCTTGTCATTGTCCTAGAGTGAGGAATACAGTTTCATGCTCTTCAGTCAAAGAGGGAAATAAACAGAGATCAAGTGAAGGGAGAGAGAGTGGGAGGATTACGTCAGGGACACACCGGAGGCGGAAGCGCCCCGAAGTGCCCCAAATCGCTGCCCGCTTCCTTTCGGTGCCCATATTAACCAACTGTTCTATTTTCTCCACTCACGTAAGCGAATCTGGCCAGAAAACACACTGATAACTGGATAAACTGAATAAACAAACACATTATTATTGTTGTAATATGTCAATTGTATATCACTGAAGCTACAGACCTAACTACACAACACTGAGAACAAACACTTTGTCCATACTGTGGTCGTTCATTTTACCATGATAAAAACTCATTACTACAGGCGCTCCAGAAGTGGACATACATGTACAGTGTTATCCAGAAAATGCGTTTCTGGTGTGAACAGCCAGGCTGCTGCTCGCCCGAGAATTGTCATATTGCGGCGCTTCGCAGCACGTCCGCCTCCTGTGTGTCCCCGGCGTTAGGCTAGAAACCAACAAACTCCCTCTTAATTATTTAGCCATTTACTGACCATCATCTTGCAACGTTATTAACTGGCCAACTGATTGACCAACCAGCTTAGTCACTAAATGAGTTAACTGATAGTTGAGAATACAACCTAAATGAAGTTCGAATCAAGCATCCATATGACTGTGTTCTGATTTCACACAAAGAGAATTTTCATCTCACTTTATTCGTCTGACTTTGTATCGCAAAACAGTTTTTGCCGTTCTACACTAGCCGTTCTTCCTGGACGTTCATGCAACGTCAAAATATATCGTCACCACAAACGGGCCCATTCAGCTATTCTGTTTAAGTTTATGTACACAGTGTGCATTCAGCAGCTTTATACATCCTTTACATCCAGATTAACAACTTATACTACACGTTCTGAAATGGTCTAATCAACTCGGATGTATTTTATACATTTTAACAACGTACACAATTTACAAGATAATCCTGATATACACATACTAAACAATCATGCAACAGCTCTGTCATAGCCATTAATGCATAAACCTTAATTACATTAAGATGATCAACTTTAAAATCAGTCCCAAAATGATCCAATTACCGTCCTAGTCAGAACTGGATGTCTATAATGTCTTAACAATGTATCCTCTGGACCTGGAGCTAAATTAATATTGGAATTTTTTCTTATAATAAAAAACAAAAACATTAATCCTGACTTTTGGAAAATACATTTTATTTTTAATACAAGCTTGCCAACAATAGCAACAACTATAGTACCACAACATAAATAAAATAAAATTAATTCTGGTCAGTGGTGAACATGTTTTATCTAATGCTCAGTATAAAGTTCACACTGCTTTCACAAACTCCTTTTATGCCCACAGCCCCCAACTCTTCCTGGAGCATGTCTGAGGTGTCAGGCTCTCTTCACAGCATCTGAAGGAAGAGAACATAAACACGTAAAAACGACTGCTGACAGAGCATTAGCCTGCAAGCTAACGTTAGTGTAGTAAAGATCCCTACTTTGCTTTATTTTTTTCACTTCCTTTCCTCGCCTTTCCTCATCACTCATTGGCTCTTGTTCTCACTCATTGTCACACATTGACAGAATTAAGTTCACCTGTTCACTCCTTATTTTTAGGACTACACTCCCTTTTACTCACTCTTTGACCTTCACATGGGGCAGCAGTTCTGGTAAGAGGATTTTGCCACAGTCTTTAGTTCTTATCGTATGTCCACATTAGTTTAACTTAGACCTTTATGCATCCTTATTTATTTAAGATGGACATGTGTGACTAATTTGGCTTATGTTAAGTTCTAATCTTATTTTTATTCTTTCAGATTCAACAGCCCATGTGTGTTTTGTTATCCCCTTTTCATAAATGCAATTCCCTTGATTTTGGAGAAATAAACCTTTGTTCAGAGGACTGAATCCACTGGCTTTATTTCAAGCATTCTGACTCAATACCCAATGATGGTCACTTCAGAAAAGTGAACCTCCTCCTTTATAGTTAGCCAAATTCAAATCTGTTAACTTACATGGTGGAAATGTTACACTGTTGAAGTTAACTACAACTGTGGCATGTACATCAAACGCTCACCGGCGGACAGTTGTCATGCAGCAGAACTGTTGAATCTCACAAAATCATAAAATTCACACAGGTCACGAGAGACCTCGCAAGATTGGGTCGTATCGCATGTGTATGTGTGTATCGCGGGATCAAAGACAGCTTGGATGAAGACTAAAGAAAGGAATATAATTTACATGTAGATGTACCATATGAGTACATAAATGGCATAATGTTTTTCATATTTAAAAAATGGGCGTCGCGTAACACTAGTCTTTGGACGTGGAGTGGATGTCACAGTGTGGCCGTCTGATCACAGCCAAATAAATAGTCTCAAATATTAACATTTGAGTTAATACAAAAAAACAACAAAAAACCCACATGCATTTGCTTTTATCATAGCAATAATGTGATCAATATTTCCTGGTTCGTAAGAGAGGGTCTGACTGGACCATTATTGGATGTGGAATCAACGTCACCATCTGGCCATCCGCTTCATAACCGTGTTGCAGTTTTTGCTGTCTGACTGGGAACATTTTTGGCCAGGGACATGTCACCGTCCAACCAATGTTTGCTGGGTGTCCTTGCACTCTTGCTCTTGTGTTTTTGGTTTTGGAAAGGCTAAAAAAAAGACACCACCCTCCAAACTCTGTAAATGTTGGCTATCACTCTTATTACAGCTGCATGCACACAGCTAACATGGAGATATCCAAGTCTTGACAGGTCAGCCATACTTTGTTAAAGTTGCTAAGCTATAATTGGACAATCTGCGGTTGGGAGAGGAGTTTAGCAAACAGTCAATTTGCACCACCTGGAGTGATTTCAGATCTGTTTAGGTCCACTTGCATCTTTCCATTGACCTCTGATGCAATTACACTGTAAAATTCACTTTGTATTCCATCTGAACACTTTAAAGTTGCAGTCGGCTCCAGCTTGCCTCCAAAGCCCCTCCCCGCAGCGTTGCTTGGTCTAATTCTTTCTTTTTAGCTTGCTTTTCTTTATTGGTCTTCTTCTATTTAGTTGTCTTTGTCGTGTAAGCTGTTGTTGACAAAGGAGGGATGGGCAGCTTTCTCATTGCTTGGTTGTTCAGTGGTTATTTGTCCGCCATTGTGTCCGATCACTGAAGATACTGAGCTTAATCGAGTTAGAGCATGTGTGGGAAAGGGGAGCTGCCCGTAGCGTGTGCAGGTGCAGGGATTGCCACTCCGTCACATATTCCTCCTGGCTCTGATTGGTTGTTTTGATTCGGGCGTGGTGGATTTTTGCAAATGGCCTTAGGTGCAACAGGTGGAGCAAAAGGAGCATGATTTTTTTTTCAGATTATCTGTCTCATGTACTACTGTCAGGACATAGTGACAGTTTTAGCAAATATGACTAAAAGTTATTTTTATATAGGTTACCTACTACAACTTTAAGAGTGAAATTAAGAGGGGATAAAGAAAGTATGTAGTAAGTATATAGTATAAGGGATACTGGTATTCAGTATCTGCCTGTACATTTGGCTGTAAAGAAGAGCAGAACTTACATTGTTTGTTTAGAGGCTTTATAGATCCATCACTGATTTTATAGCAACCACAGTGGACACATCATCAAAGGCCAGTGGAGAAGTGGCGTTACAGAAATAAAGGGGTGATTCTCTGAATCGGGTGCCCTTTAAGTCCCCCAGACTTACTTCAAAGATTTTCAATTAAAGGAAACCACAAAATACATTTTAAAGACATCAATTAATAGAACCAGGTGTCTTTGCATTATAATGCAAAACAAAATATATTTCATTTCATTTTTAAAAAATGGGTTGTCTAAGTAGTAGATGACAAACACGTTTGCATGTCCTCACTGACCATCATTACATTTTCATTGAATATCTGACAAATAAAAATTGCAATTAATACCAAAATTTTGCTGCTAATATAATATGTTTGTCTACTTTAACTATAAATATATTTTTTATGAAAAAATACATGAATTATCTATGAAATTGCAATATTGACACACGTCCCCCAGTTTGTTTTCAACCCTGTCACGTCATACCATTTGCAACCTGTAAAAATAATGGATCAGTCCCTGTGACATCAGCATTGAGGAAGTGACTTCACACAAGTCTTATGAAGAACATGCTGCAACGATAGGCAAGTGTCAGTATCTTTTCTTACCGATATTTAATTGTTTTTATTGTCAGATTGTGATTGTCAGGCTCCACATTTCAACTCTGTATGAATAAATGATAGTAAACAATTGTTTAGAAAAAAATAAATAGTGTTGTAAAATATTACAATTTTATGATGTCCTAAATGCCATGTGGTGCCCAGAGAGAAGGGAAAAATATCTCAGGAGTGTGCACAAGAGGTGGAAAAGGGACACTGAAGCAGGGAAAAAGAAAAACATCAGCGATCTGAGTGACAGAGCTAAACGACAAAAGCGTAAGATGTGGAGGAATGCTAAAAATGACAGAAGAAGAAAAGGAAAGCTTTGAGCAATAGCAACACCCCTCCACAAAGTCCTGATAATCAATATGCAGAGCAACCCAGATCTGGGTCCTCAAGGTCAGGGAAATATGTTCTTAGGGGTTACTTTAGATCAGACGAAGTTGGGAAGTATAAAACGCGTGTGTGTGTGTGTGTGTGTGTGTGAGAGAGAGAGAGAGAGAGCATGTGTACACACTGTATATGTAAGTGTATATAGGTGTTCGTCCATGTGAGACTTTTATGTTGGCTGCAGTTTTGGTAATTATTTATTGCCTGGTTTTGTTTTAGGCCACATTTGGAGGGCAAGAAACAATCCCAAAGAGCAAGATACAAACTGTACAAAGAAATAGCACAACTCAAACATGCACTCACAAAGGAGAGAAAACTTAAAGAAAAGTACAAAAAGAGGCTCCAGCGATCAGCAAAACATAATGAATCTCCAAGATTAAAAGTCTGTGAACTGGTCAAGAATTGTACTGTGAACAGCAGAATCAGAAAAACTTTTATTACTGACATCAAGAGAAAATACCCGAATGCCAGAAATGAAAGAGATAAGCAAATCATAGCCAAGGTTACTGTGGGAAAGACTGTCAAAAAATGCAGGAATGGTCAGAACACGCATTGGGGTTTTCAAAGAAATGCAGGAACCTTTTGAAGGGTAAAAGCTTGAGCAATTTTAACAGAAAGATTGTCAAGAGGTATGCAGATACATCTATTGAGAACAACATAAAGACCTTCTTTTCAAGAGATGATGTCAGCAGGATAACTACAGGAAGAAAACAAACCATTACAAGAAACAAAGTAAAGATGCAGAAGAGGTTCCTTGTAGACAAAATGAGAAACCTCCACAGTAAATTTCGTAATTAGCATAATTCACAGATTTTTCAGAGAACTTTACCTGCAAGTACAGTTCTGAAATCCAAGCAGTGCACTTTGGATCATCTTACCAGCAGGCAACACTACATACAGGAGTTGTTTATGTAGGTGGTAACCAAAACCGACCTGCTTCAGCACAATATACCAATCAAAGCACAAAAGCCCAGCAGCTATATGGGAGCATCTGAACCTTGTATTGGATTATGTGCAGGCAACATACCCTGAGGTTTCTGTGATGCACTTTTTCAGGGATGGTCCAGTACAAGCAGAAGGGCAATTTTTTCCTTTTTAGCACTGAGCTGGAGAAAAGAGGCATCAAGGCAGGGACCTGGAATTTTTTTTAGGTCAGCCATGGTAAGCGAGCAGCAGATGGTGTTGGAGCAGCCTTGAAGAGGACTGCTGACATGCTAACAAGCCATGGCCGGGACATCCAAGATGCACATGAGCTCTTCAAGGTCCTTTTGGAGACCAACACATCTATCAAGTTGTTCCTTGTTGATAGTGAAACTGTCGAGCAGGCACTTGAGAGGATGCCATCAAACCTACCAGCAGTCCCAGCAACCATGAGAATACATCAGGTGGTAACTCTTGCTCCAGGAGAGATAATATCTCGTGATGTCAGCTGTATGTGCTCGACCCAGAAGCAGTTACACTGTGAGTGTTTGAGAACACAGCATTTCAGTTTTGTCAAGAAGGTACCAGCTGCTGTGTCACAGAGGCAGAAAATCCATTAGGAAGACCCAGAGGTGCAAGGGCAGTGGTGTGTACTCACATATGATTAAGATTTGTATCCAGGAGTGATCCTTGCCATGGATGGCCCATGTTCAAGTTAAATGCATGCACCATCTCAGACCAAACAGGTTCTTTTGGCCTATTCATGAGGATGTGCTATGGTATCTATATGATGATGTGCTCAAGCACATCATCATATAGATACCAGACCACAGGCTTAGGGGGCAGGAGAAGCTCCTCCCCCTAAGCCTGTGACATCACGACATATGGAAATCCAGAAAGAAGTGTGGACTAGGCTTTCTGAATAAAGGATGTATGAATCAACATTTTATAGTCAAGTTTTTTGAGTTCAATGTTATGTACTGAATATTAGTTTTAATCAAAATGAGATACCAGCAAGGTAGCTTTCTTCACAATACATTTTATAATGGATTTTATTTTTTACTGCTGACCATATGGACAGATCCATTCATTGATGTCTGAGATGAATTTATGCTTGATGTTTTTGATTTAAAGTTAAATGTTGAATGTTACATAAAAAATGTTTTGTTTGTTACATGTTTTTTTCATTAAAAAATCTGATTGTTGTCCTATGTCAACTGTAATAAAATTAAATTCCCATTTTATTGAATGTTATATCATTATTTCACAGGTAAATAAATTCGTACCATATCGAAATATTGATCGTCCCTTCAACCCTGTTATCATTTTCAACCCCGTCATGCTGAGTTCAACCCTGCTATTTGATAGATTTTCATTAATATTTTGATGATAAAAAGAAATATGAGGTTAATGTTTGTTGAACTACATGTACAATTTACAAGAGAATCAGAAAAAATATGAAAGCATAATCAGATCCTAATTTTAATGCATATTTTTGATAAAACATGATGGCCGATGTTAGTTAAAGTTCTCATGACCTGCTTTGGCAGTCAAATGGTGAGTATTTTAAAATAAAAATTCTACTTAGAACAAGTGATCTTAAACAAGGGACATCTCATTATTAAGGTTCTACAAGAATTTACTTGAATATCTTTTCAAATCATATTCACACTGGGTCCAAGTTGTCTGTGACGGGGTTGAACTCACAACTTTTAGTGAGAAATAAATGCCAAATAATGATTGGGATTTCATGTCTGAGGTGGGAAAATATATCTTCTCAAAGGTTTAACTAGTCCACTATCAGATGTAGCGTTCAGAAATACAATTATTTGAGGATTTTTTTTTCAAAAATGGTATGACACAAAAGGCACCCGTCTCAGAGAATCACCCAAAGGCTGAATACACAACAGTTGGAGAAAAACCCAGATAGCACACATACGTCGGGCCGACGTCGGCCCGATGTATGTAGGTTACGTCGGCACGACGTTGTATGGAGAGCGTTTGCTAATTGGGAAGACGTCGCCGAGACATCGGCCTTTGGTCGAAAATGATCTCCAGACAACATTTAGCCAATGAATCACAGCTGCGCCGCTCAGCCGCTCTAAAAATAGCCTCTGTTAACTACGAGCTTTATTTGTTTAGGATATTTCAGACAGCAAATATTTCACTATCCATGACCGAAATTAACATGTATAAACATCAGATGTGATAAGGAGACAATGAAAAACAATACGCTTGACCACCAAAAATACCTGATGTTGTGTGTGGGTATAATGAAGAGACACGATTCAAGT
>NTHP01001077.1:16828-48273 GCA_003416845.1 Oplegnathus fasciatus | reverse complement strand
TGTGGCTTCAATGATATACAACTGACATATTACAACCATAATAACGTGTTTGTTTATCCAGTTATCAGTGTGTTTTCTGGCCAGATTCACTCGCGGCGAGCAGAGAAAATAGAACAGACGCAGAAACCATCGCTGCAAATCGCGAGCTGACTGGCGCTTGCTGTGTGAACAGTCCAACTGGTTAACATGGGCGCCGAAAGGAAGCAGGCAGTGCTTCGGGGCGCTTCCTCCTCCTGTGTGTCCCCGGCGTGACACACACACAGTCTGAGGAGGGTGGAGGTGGAGACAGAGCCTGTTTAAAAGAGTGAGACAAACAAGAACACATGCAGCACAATGAAACACCATTGAAAGAATTGATGTATTTTCCATACTTCACAAATAAACATGTACAAAAAAAGACACCAGGGAAAGAAAACCAAAAGAAAAAGAAAAAGCAAGCAATACTACTGTAATATACAATGCTACTCTAACGTACATATGTGGGACACATACCTTANAGTTTCCAGCAGATCATTGCTCACTAAGTAGCACTGTGATAGTGGGAAACAGCATCAGAAGTGGAAGTGTCAGAAGTCAGATTGTTATTCTACGCAAAGAGGGGCTTTCTCAGCCTGAAATCATGGCTAAGGGGGCAGTGCATGGAGCTCTAAAACACTCTGCAGAAACTGAATCGGTTGTATCTAAAGCACGGTCAGATAGACCAAAAGTGACCACACCATCAGAAGATCAGTATATCAAGCTTAGTTCCCTGACAGATAGAAAAGCAACTTCATCACAGATACAGAATTTAATAAATAAAGAACGCAAGGCTCTCATCAGCAAAAGTAACCTTACTGTCAAAAGAAGGCTGTCTTGTAGTGGTCTCAGAGGAGGAGTAGCAGTTTCTAAACCACTGTAACATGGGGGCAGGGTGGGGCCCGCGCCGACAGCAGGGTGCTGATTGGTTCCGGTGATCCAGCCGAGATTTCGGCGGGGGTCCCGACTGCTAGCTAAATTAGCTAACGTTAAGCTAGCTAGCTAGGTAATGTTAGCTAGATATAAAACCAACCGTAACTGCTGTTTATATGCTGGAAACACATTCTTGGTTATAGCTAGATAGCTATATTAGCTGTTACGTTAGCTGGTTAAAATAGCTTTTAATTCTGTGACTTAATAAAGTAGCTAATGTTAGCTACACTAGCTAGCTAGCTAAAGTTGGCTAAGTATGAGCCGGCATCTGAGCTCTTCACCTGTGCTAACGTAACATCATTTTAATGGTACACTCGCTCGTGCCTTATTAGCTACTTTATTAAATGTCACAGAATTAACAAATAGCTATTTTATGTGAATTTACTTCAAGTGACAGCTTACCTGAAAACCGTCTGTCCGTCTGAAGCGCTGCCAGCAACTGGTGAGAGAGCGCGAGCCTCTCAGCGCTGTTGTGTTGGTGGCAAGTATAACCCGCAGTGGGCCGACCCAAAGCCGACCGATCTGAGACGTTTGAAATGGAGCGCATAGATTAATAACAGATTAGAAGAAATCCGACGGTTGGCCGATGCTTGTCAGACGTTATGAATATAATGCCGAAGTACGATCTCAGGCCGACGTCGGCGCGACATATGTGTGCTATCTGGGAACAGAAGGTTTTAAAGATTCTTTTGTGGGACTCCCTATAAACAATGGGGAAGCAAAGAGGGTTGGATGAGTGATTAAGGTCCCTGGTTTTTATAGAAATTGTGCAGGATGATCTTTGGAACAATCGGTCCTTTACTTCACAAATAAGTAGACAGCAGCAAACGTCTCATTTTCATACAGTGGCCAACAATTTTTCAGGCTGAAATAACAACTTTCACTGGCAGATTTTATTAGCTGTAGCTAGCTAGCTAATTGACATGAATTCTGTGAGTTGGTTGAAGACTGTCACTTGAAGAATGTTTCCAGCTGAGTCGTGTGAAAATGAGAACCCTTAAAAAGGATCTTACAGGAATAATGATATGCTAACTCTTTACTTTGGAGGAAATTCTAGGTTACTTCTCTTGGAAATAGGCTAGGTAGTGGTTGCTAACATTAGTGGCTTACATTGGAGCAGAGAAACACATGATTTAATCCATTACCTACACTTTGAGTCTTGAATTTTTGACTTTGGAAAGGCAATATTTGAGACGCAGTCCTTATTCATTATTCATTTTTTCCATCACAGACCCACTCCTGGACACCCTGCAGTTCGCCTACAGAGCCAAGAGGTCTGTAGACAATGCAGTAAACATGGCCCTCAACTTCATCCTCCAGCACCTGGACTCCTCAGGAACCTATGCCAGGATCCTGTTGTGGACTTCAGCTCTGCCTTCAACACCATCATCCCGGCTCTGCTACAGGACAAGCTCTCCCAGCTGAACGTGCCTAACTCCACCTGCAGGTGGATCACAGACTTCCTGTCTGACAGGAGGCAGCATGTGAAGCAGGGGAAACATGTCTATGACTCTCTGACCATCAGCACCGGTTCCACTCAAGGCTGCGTTCTTTCCCCTCTGCTCTTCTCCCTGTACACAAACAGCTGCCCCTCCAGTCATTGGTCTGTCAAGCTCCTGAAGTTTGCGGATGACACCACCCTCATTGGGCTCATCTGATGGGGATGAGTCTGCCTACAGGTGGGAGGTTGACCATCTGGTGACCTGGTGCAGTCAGAACAACTAGGAGTTCAACGCTCTAAAGACAGTGGATATGATTGTGAACTATAGGAGGAACCCAGCCCCACCCACCCCCATCACCCTGTGTGATGGTCCCTTCCACTTCCTCGGGACCATCATATCCCAGGACCTCAAGTGCCAAAAAAGCACAGCAGGGGATGTACTTCCTGCGAAAGCTGGAGAAGTTCAACCTGCCAAAGACAATGATGGTGCACTTCTACACCACCATCATTGAGTCCATCCTCACCTCCTCCATCACCATCTGGTACGCTGCTGCTGCAAGGACAAGAGCAGACTGCAGCGTATCATTTGCTCTGAAGAGAAGGTGATTGGCTGCAATCTTCCATCCCACCAGGACCTGCATGCCTCCAGGACCCTGAAGCCTGCAGGAAAGATTGTGGCCGACCCCTCCCACCCCGGACACAAACTGTTAAAGACACTCCCCTCTGGCAGGAGGCTGCGGTCCATCAGGACCATACCTCACGCCACAAGAACAGTTTCTTTCCGACTGCAGCTGGCCTTATCAACAAGGCCGGGGACCCCCACTGACACAGACTGCCCCCCCACCCTCTACACGTTCCATTAACTGTCCTTAATTAAGGACTGTATCTTGCACATTGCACATCCATAGCAAATACTTTGCACATTCCTGCCCAAAACTGTGCAGTTATCTCATTTCATTTAAATAGCAGTCATATTGTACATATTGTCTCTATCTTTGTTAAATTGTTTTTTTTTGTTTGTTTGTTTGTTTTTTTCTTACATTGTTTTATACGTTGTTTTTATAGTGTCTTAATGACCAATGTTTAGGGTTTTGGGTTGGGGATAGCGAAAATGTTAAGATGAGAGTGGAGATTTGGAGATGGGTTGTGTTGTTAGTATTCAACCTCCAGTGTCAGATGGCCTCTTTGAGACATCCCATTTCCAATTCCCCACTCACCTGTCGTATACTGATGCAAAGAGAGGGAGGAAAGAATGACAGAGAATGGAAATTAGACAGAGTATCAAAAAAACCCAAAGAAGTGAGTAAGATTTAGATGGACAGAAGAAGAATAACAAAAGGAAAATCACACACAGAAGTTACTGATGCCATGTTAGAATCTCTGATCTGTCTTTGTTGGCACTCCTTGTTAGAAGTACGAATGAAGCATCTGTCACTGTGACTGTCATAGCACCAGAATTAAAACTTGCAATAGCCTTTCATCTCGCTTTTTTAAGGGTGATTTTTGTGGCATTTTGAATTTCTGTTTTTCATTAACACTATGTTGAGAGAAAGGTGTAAAGGTGCAGAAGAGAGAAAGGATCATGACATACAGCGGATATCAAAAGCCCACACACACTTTGAAAGGTTATAACTTAGAAGGCTGGAAATAAAAGCCTGTTGATTGAGGCTTGTTTGTACTTTCATCCTTCAACCAATACATGACAGTTTATCAAATGAATAGTAGAATAGAGTGAGATGAGCAGAATGATATCAATCTTGTGTCTGTGTGTTAAATACATAGCTGGAGTCAGGACATAGTTGGCTTTGTTTGTTAGGACTGGAGTTAGGGTGAAACAGCTAGCCTCTGTCCAAAGTCAAATACTACAAACAACTCTGAAGCTGACAAATTCATATGATGTACTTCACTTGTGTAACCCGTAAATAAATGTAAATGTATAAGTGACAGTTGGTGTTTTTTTCAGATAGTTACATGCTGGAACTGCAAAGAGCCAAAGTCATAACGTCATGTCCAGGCTAGCCTCTGTTTCACTTGCCTCTGTAACCCAACACAATCTCTCATTGAGCATTTCTTCAATTAGTCTTTCTGAAAAGATGTGAAGTGTGTTCCGGGGTTTGCTTTTCTTTCTTTCTTTGAGATAAATTGGCACCCACGACAGTATTTGCTACTGGAACTTGAAACTTTTGTGATTTTAACAACAATTACTTTGCGAGTGCACAAAAAAATACAGCTCCAAACAACTTTATTAGATTCTTTTAAAATCTAAATGGGATTTTGAGTAAGGGTTTCTAACTTCTGGAAAAGAACCCAGAAGTTCCAGTTTCACTTTGGCTCTCTATTTCTTAGTGAACAACAGCCTGGTGCAATGCCTGTTCCAAGCATCACAAAGTCTTGTCATCACAGTGAGGTTGCCATGTTTGATACCATTGTGCTTGTGCGAAACCAACATCAAAACCTGTGTTTACTGACCCTATCTGGCAAACTAAGCTATAGCCAGAGATGCTGCACAGAAGTGCTGGGTAGATGGGTAAACGATTTTTCTATGGGTAAACTATGGGTAAAGAAATAACTCCATCATGTAGAATCACAATTTGTCTTTTTTCCTTTCTGTACATTTATGGGTTAAACAGACAAGACATAGTATGTTCTTGTAGATGAAATTTAAACCCTAATGTGAGTGTGAGTGTAAGGGTCCAGTCCCTAGAACCCTGAATCATGGAGCATAGAAAATGATTGGATCAACAACAAATGATTTGTGGGTTAAATTGTCACTTCCTCATACTTTAAATTTGCTGTGGACTAATTCTTGCACAGTGCCAAACAAGTGCAATTTTTCTTCAAAAATGTGTATGTAATTTGGATCTTTAGGAAAATGGCCCAAGTTTTCACTGGGCAATACAAAACTGGGCCCTGGCCAGTGGTAGTGATAGGGGTGGAAATATTTGGAGTGGAAGTATTTTGTGTCATGTCTGCAACAAGAGTGAGAGTTAGGAGGAGAGGGAGAGAGAGAGGGAGGGAGAGAGAGAGGCTGTTAATGATGACTATTATCTTCTCATCTTTTTGAGTGCTGCATTTGCAAAAACGAAAACTGAATTATTCATCCCACAGAAATAATAAATAACCATTGCAATTCTAATGGGAATCTGTAGCATCTATATTTTATGAACGAGCAAAGATTTAAGACAAACGGGTTCATTATAACACACATGCAAAGACACACACAGAGTAATTGGTATGATTGCTTCCCCAAACACCCACAGTCTAAACCTTCAAACAAAAGTCTACAGATGGTCTTATCCGAGGAAATCTACGCCAGCTACGCAGATAATGTCTGTCTCCCTCTCTCTTTCTCTTTCTGTCTATTGAAGTGATTTTATGCATATTCGCAAAGGCTAATTCTCTGGCATTCACCCCGATATACCCCTCTGTGAATGTCTCTTTGTAGCAGGGAGCAGCCTCTGTACGCCACTGCATGTGGTGGATGACACAAGATACGGAATACATGATAGCAAGCCACACAAAGAGAGAGAAAGCTATACTGAACTTCAGACACAAAAATGACTGGGACTGCTGGGTTGGCTGCTAGGTCTGATAGGTTGCTGGATCGATGACTGAATTTAATAAAATTTAAAACGTTGAGTCTTGAAATCTAAAAAAATCTGCCTGTATGGATGACATACAATAGAGTTATTCAGCTGATACCAGAGGAGTCATTTGACTTATTCTGCCATGGCTTGAGGGACTGACGTTTGTCTCTAGTAGGGGTGTAATGCAAAGCTACTATCTATTTATGTCACAAAAATATTTGTATTTGCATTTATACTGGAAGTGGGTGTGGTCTACACTGAGATGTGTTGGAAGTATTCTAGACTGTTTTCTTTCCTGTGTTAAACTGTTTTCTATTGCAAGCAAGTTATACTCTACATATGTGTATGTATAGCTGCCAACAAAATGTACAGAATAATGTTTTAACCATGTACCTAAATTAATCAAATAATAAAATATAGTTTGTATTTGAACCCTAGCTTTAAAATAAAAAGTCAAGTCAAATGAAGCAGAAGAGAAAGCAGTGCAACAGGTGTTATAACTGAGGATGGAGGGTTACTGCCGGCTGCTAACTCTACATGTAAACATATGCTGAAGGATGCTAGTGCTACCGAGGAACCAGATCCCGGGACTGATATAATGGGCTACATGCTTTAGAAGCATTTAAAAATCGTGATAAGAAAAAATATCACACTGATGCTAGCATAATGCTGGCAGAGCTGGTACCATATCACTGAAAAGACTGACTGTGAAAAGAGAAGACAAGTTACAGAAAACATAAAGACTGAGGAGTTTGATCGAAAACAATAATTGGTGGACAAAGACGAGGAGGAAAAAAAGCGGAGACTTGACGCAGTGTTATGAGGTATGCAGGTTTTAATCATTAAAATTTGTCCAGATATCTGGACGGTACACAATAACATAACGTACAGCAGTATAAGCAACAAAATGTACTTAAAGTATCAGACGTAAAAGTACTCATTACAGTGCTTTGTCAGTGTTACCATATCATATGATATATTATCAGATTATTATTACTAATAACATTTAAGCAGCATTTTAATATGGTCACAGTGGTACTAATTTTAACTTCTTCATGTGCTGTTATGTAGTTTAATCCTTAAAAATGTATCATTTTACAAACTCAGTGTAAGTTGTGTGTCTAAAGTGTGTAGTCTTAACCTGAAAAGTAACTAGTAACTATAGCTGTCACATAAATTTACTGGAGGAAAAAGTACAACATTTCCCTTTTAAATGTAGTGGAGTAGAAATATAAAGTGGCATATACTTTACTCAAGTAAAGTAATAGTAAAAGTGCATTTAAATACTGTACTTGGATTCAGTTATTTTTTGTCATTGGTATGTATACATGTATACATTGTTGTATGTTGTTTGAGCTTAGTTACTGTACTCTAAGGGGATTTTCTTGTTGTCCATAAAGGTTGATAATTCAAATTCAATTCAGTGACAGGTCACTGGGGGAGGAAGTAAGGTGATGAATATTACTAGATGGATGCTGTTTGTGCTGTATCTGTTCAGGAGACATTATGTCTTCATATCCAAATTATATATTTGTATTTGTTTACATCCGTAGTTGATGGCACTGACCAAAAAACTTGGTATGATACTAAATAGTGCTGGCAAAAAAGTAAACATACCAATCTTTTCTTCTGAGACTTTTTACCATTTCGGTATGTACCATCTGCACTGGTATATACTGCTTCCAGGAACTGACAAAACCTTCTTAGCCAACTTAGAGTTTTGGAGAGACTCACTGCTGCACTTTTTATCACAAGTCTTATACTTCACCACATTTCAAGTCACATCCGTTACAGAGTAAAAGTCTCATGAAAAAGTCATGTTAAACCGTGTGAGAATGCAACAGAAGAAAGAAGCCAAATCAGCAGCTGCAGCAGAGAATTAGTTGCTGGTATGTCTGCAGACACAGGACGGCAGAGCTTCATGTCGAGAGAGGTGACACTCTGCATTCAGAATGTGTACGTTCACTGGCCGTGTGGCAGGGAAGTGTGGGCGGTGCAGTTGCACCCGCGCCGGGCCTTGCAGTTAGTGAACAGTACATAAAAGCACAACAACGCCATAAATTAAAGGATGATGTCAGTATGGGTTATGGTTATAATTAGCATTATTGTACCTCGGTACTACATTACATTACATTTATTTAGATGACGCTTTATCCACACTGACTATACAATTAGTGCATTTACCCATATGGATACAGATGTGACTTGTTTCATTTGACCCAGTTGCTGCCGCGTTACCACAGTGATGCTGTGGTGGTAAAAGAGGGGGCTGCACTTGCAACTGTAGACGCTAGGTGGTAGTATGGTGCTTGAATCCTGATGACAGGATTCTACTATATACCCCCTTTGACCACAATGTCGTCAGCAATAGCAGAGTGGCGCTGTGGAACCAGATGCATTAATGTTGTTGTTTTTTAACAGCTCTTCTGTGAACTAAGATAAATAAAGTAAAGTAAGATATGTAACGTTAAGTTACTGTTTGACATCCCGAAACACCGCCAGTTAGCACGTCCATGTGTGAGTTCATTAAATCAGAGTTGTGCTTTGTGAAACATGATGCCGAATTTATCAGAAGAACTGAGTGGGTTGTGAAAAGTCTGTTTGGTAAGAACTGCGTGAAAAATGAAAGCAATACGGGTGGGAAATAAATGCTATACAGTAACAAGTAACTGTGTGTGCGACGGTGTGCACTGCACTCATCTGTGCAGCTGATCTATTCTATATATAATTTATCTGGTCACAGAGTACGTAGTCTACACGCTGGGACAAACTGACACAATGTTTTTATACGTGTTTACCGTCAAGAGAGAGAGAGGTTTTTGGAGCGCGGCCTTCAAAGAAAGCCTGTTTGTAAAGCACTGCCAATGGCTTGTTCAGAGTTACTCGTTAATGTTTTCGGTCGGTGTGTGTGTGTGTGTGTGTGTGTGTGTGTGTGTCTGCTTTGACATACAGCATGTTGGTGTTCCAGTTTGCTGTCTGTTGTAAAACGTTCTAAAACTGGTGTTAAATGTTGTTGGCCATTCAAATACAAAGACAATGAATGTTACGCAGCATTTAATATGGCATCATTGTATACTTTCTCTCAGCACCCCCAACACACCCCCTCAGCTGTTTTCCACACCCCGGTACACGGTGCTGATCTGCTATTAAAATCAACTACATTTAACATAAACAACAATATATATAAATACATATAGATATAATATAACATATCACTGTAAAGAATTTATGATAAATACCTGGCAAAAAATTTGCCAACAAAGTATTGAACAATTGCTATTAAGTAGCTACTGTAAATTGAATTACAGTATATTACAGGATACCATTTACAGGGTTTTGTTGTTTTGTTTTGTTTTTTTACAGAAAAACAGTTAATTGTAATCTAGTTTACATGATCTTGTTTTCTATTGAAATTACAGAAGTTACTTGGCAACTAGAGTTGCCAATTTTTTACATAAGCAGTTTTGTAAATTATGAATATTGTGAAGTGTTTTGAATGAGAACAGGCTTGTTGTTAATCCATAATTCATCAACATTGCATTAGATTCTCTTCACCTGTTAAATAAAACCAGAGTCAGAGCTGCAACAAAACAAAACAAAACTTTTATTAAAACTCAATACAGTTTTACAACGCTTTCAGAACCTGAGGTGACTGAAAATTGTCTTCACCGATGTGTGTTGGTGATCACTGTGTCATAGTCTCTCCTCCTGTCCCTCTGCTCCATGTCATCTGCATTTGGGTCCACTCCTGCCATCCTTGGAGCCGTGACACACTGTGCCTTCAGCGGTGGCGCTCACTGCACATGGTTTCCCTCGGCACCTGTAGCTAAATGATGCAAATATGTTGACGGAGGTTTTCTTCCAACAGCAGGAAACAGTTGAAGTCTTTATTTTCCTCAGTCATTTAAAATGTAAATTAACTTATCAAACAGACTTTTCACAATTCCCTCAGTTCTTCTGATAAATTCGGCATCATGTTTCACAAAGCACAACTCTGATTAACTAAATCACGTTATAAAAATTGCATGGACATGCTGCGGTGTTTCGGGACAGTAACAGTAACAGTAACGTTATACATCTTACTTTAGTTTATTTAACTTAGTTCACAGAAGAGCTGTTAAAGTTTAATATCAGCCGAAATTAAGTCTTTCTTTAGGAGTCAGGCAAAGTCATATGTTATGATTTAAATTATGATTTACACGTTATCTGTTAAATTGAGCAATATGTTAACGGTCTGGAAAGTAGTCGAAGCAACGGGCCTTCGGAGCAGTGGGCTTTTGTTTTCAGAATAACCTGCCTTCAGACTATGGGCTTTCTGTCCAATGGGCAGTCCCCTGGTTCTGCAGGCGATAGGGCTAATGCATGTAGCTTTAGTTAGCTAATGTTTGCTAGACACAAACAGTGCAGACTGAGCTCGTGCTGAATCCCAAATCTGTCTAGGTTCAAAACACGACTTACTAAAATAATACGACATTACAGATACTCACACAAATAAAACAATATTGTTCTCACCATACCATTAATGTGGCATGTGTGTATTCGTAATTGATGACTCTCTCTCCTTTAAGCGTCACATTCAGCAACTTGTGAAGAAGTTGAAGCTGAGGCTGGGTTTTTATTTCAGAAATAAGGCTTTTATTTTGATGCAAAAAAGAGACTTGTTGCTGCTACTTTTCTGTCTGTAATTGACTATAGAGATGTTTTATATATGCATAAATCTTCTCAAAGCCTTTGTGCATTAGATACTGTCTACCATGGAGCTTTAAGGTTAAGGCCCTCACTCACCATTGCTCCCTGTATGCTAGGGTTGGTTGGCCTGCATTGCCCAGACTTAATCACTGGCATGTCTTTATTTATAAGGCAATTCTTAACTTGCTTCCTTCATACCTATGCAAATTTATCCACCTGAAAAGTGCTAGAAGTTACCATCTCCCCTCTGAGACATATTCACAGGATTTACTTTTGCTGTCTGTCCCCAACATTCATCTTGAAATGGGACAAAGGGCTTTTAGGTATACTGCTCCGGCGGATTGGAATTTGTTGCAGAATGATTTGGGTCTGGGGGAGCTGGTCACTTTCAATGTTTTCAAAAATAGATTGAAGGAGTTGGAGGAAGGCACATCAGGCTGTAGATGCTTTGTCTGAGCCACTTGCCCCTGTGTGATCTAGGACACGTTGACCTGAGTCTTATTTTGGACACTCATGCTGTCATCTGAAATCTTACTGTATGTAACTGTTATATGTTGTATGTCTGAAACTTTGTTTAATGTGCTGCTGCCTGTTTTGGCCAGGACACTCTTGTAAAGGAGATTTTTAGTCTTGATTAAATAAATTAAGGTAAAAATTAAATTAAACTGCTTCGCCTGGAATTGCTTGTCTGAAATGTTCTCTGTACATTCTCTCGCCAGCTTTATTTGGGGTGCGTGCAAACCAGGCTGATACATGGCCAACTTAAGTTATGTTAACTAACAAGTGGAATCACATTTTAATTTTGTAGGCTATTAACATTCAGCTTACGTGTTATGGATGAGTGGATGGACACTGCTGTTGCTCCTCTGCTTCCGTCATCAAATGCTCTTTCAAACAGTCTCGTGCAACACAATCAACAGTATTTAACTGTATTACGCATCATCTACAGTCAGAACACAACTTGTCCGTATATTTACAATATGTTACTGTGGAAAAATGCTGTCAGCTACTGTAATTATTTTGGACCCATGATGCAATGTGATATACAGTTAAACTAAAACAAACAAACATTAACGTCCATTAATTAAAATAGTTGTATGGGAACATCATTTTTAGGAGACAGGGTTGCCTTCCCCTGTCACTCCACGTTAAGTTCCGCTCTGTTACATTAAAATACAAGTTACTGTACTGTACATCTATGGTACTGTATGAGGAGCAGAAATACGGCTCTGCTGTCAAGCGCTCATAGTGGCTGTGTTCACTGTTGCGGTCTGGACTAGACTGGCGTGCACTGCAGCTAGTACTGAAATCAGCTAGAAAAAATAAAAGTTCCCCTTCCATAATGCCACCGCGGGGCAGCTTTACTGCCACAGCAGCCGGGTCAAATGAAACGAGTGACATCTGTACAACCCAAAAATTGCAGGAATCACGCAAGTACATAAACTTCATCACATACACATGAACTGCTTCATGGTACTACATTTAGAAACAATAGAGATAGAGAAAGAAGACAGAAAGATTTTTTTTTTTTTTCAATGGGCAATGTTTGTAGTCTGAAGAGATGACCAGAACCTGCACCGCTTCCTTGGTAAGGAACAGACATTTCCTCCTGATGTTATGGAGGATGATTCTGCAGGAGCAGGTTGTTGCAGCAATGTTGGCAGCGAAGGACAGCTAGTCATCCAGTGTCACACCCAGGTTCCTTGCAGTCCGAGCCGGGGACACATTTGGGGAAACAGATAAAAATGGAAATGGAAGAGCAGCTCAGTCTCAGATTGAGCTTCAGGTGGTGTGCAGACCTCCACTGAGAGAAGCCAGCCAGACACGCAGACATTTGTGCTGCCTGGGTTTCAGACTGGGGAAAAGACAGATTTAGTGAGTGTCATCTGCATAGCTGTCATAAAAAAAAGCCATGTGAGTGAATAACAGAGCTAAGTGACTTGGTGTTAAGAGAAAAGAGAAAGGGACCCAGAGCAGAACCCTGAGGGAACCCAGTAGTGAGGGTACAAGGTTCAGACACAGATTCACTCAAATTTACCCTGTAAGTGTGGCCCTTGAAGCAGAATGTGAACAGGGGCTGTGCGAAACCTGAGACTCACAGTTCTTGGGTGGAGAGGAGGATTTGGTGGTTCACTGGTGGTTAAATGCTGTGGAAAGGTCCAGTAAGATGACAACAGAGGAGAAGGATGCTGCTCTAGCAGTGTGGAGTTCCTCTGTGGTGGCAAGGAGGGCAATCTCAATTGAGTGGCCTGCCTTGAAACCAGACTGGTGGGGGTCAAGCAGGTGGTTCTGGTGGAAATATGCAGAAAGTTGAGTAGTTGGAGATCAGGAGCAATAGACTGAACAAGGTGAGAGGGGATAGGTGGTTGGGTGGAGGAGTTAACCAGGGTTAGTACCTCATTGGAGAGAGGGGTGAAAAGGAAGTTTGAATAGGAGATGAAGAGGTGGATATAGGAGAGGTGGTGTCAACAGGTGGGTGGGGAAATGAGGAGTGTATGTCTATCTATCAATTTGACTAAGTAGTCAAAAGGAGAAAGTCAGCTGTTATCTTCTCTGTCTGGATTTTGAAGTCACAGAGAAATACAAGCTGGGGGCCATCTTCAGGGATGTTCGATAGGATGACAAGTACAACAATGTTTAATTTCACCAGATAAGTAACAGACACAGTGTGAAAGTGCGGAAACAGGTTGAAAGAAAATCTCCTTTTGGGGGAGATTAGCACCAGTACCACCCCCTCTGTCAGTGGGTCTAGGTGTGTGGGTGAAGGAGTAGGCTGAGGAGAGCATAGTTAAAAAGGTTGCATCTACCTTATTTAATCCCTAATTTAATGTACCAACCAGCAAACATTGTGTAACCCAAATCAAACACACCCACGATGCTGCGTGACCAACAGGCGCAAGCTGGGTCTGGCTAAATCCTAAAATGCTCATGGTGGATCCTCCAGTGGTGATTTCTGCATTCACTTAGGAACTTTTACCATCAGAGAGGTGTGTGAGGCTTTTCTGCTGTTTTTGACAATAATCCCTGATACATGATGAATGCAGAGCGCTCATTCAGCTCTAAGTGTTGCGAGGTTGAGCTGACAGGTTATATTATGCATTGAGAATGAATGAGTGCAGAAGCTGAACCTAGAGCAGATTGTGGAGGACTTTGCAGTGCTCAAGGCTCTGCCATTTAGACAGGTGAGTACAATAACAAATTCATTTATTGTTGTAACTCACTGTACAGATGAGAGCGTCAGTAAACACTGTTGTCTAGCAACGTAGCATTGTGTGTGGGTGCTACGCGAAGGTACGCAGGTTATGCCCTGTGAAAACTGCATCATCTCCTTTGCGTATATACTATATGTGTGATTGTGGGCTGCAGTCACTGTGGAGTTTATATTGTTACATATATATATATATATATATATATATAATACTTATTGTACATGTCTGTGTTGTCTGCTTTGGTGTTTTATTCTACTGTTCATTCTATAAGTGTCAGGGTATTTCATTTATTGTGACTCAATAATGCTTTTTGCACCCTCTGTGGTGTCTGTAGAGTTTTTATTTATTCATTTTTGTTTGTCTGAGTTTGTTCCTCTGTTCTGGTTAATTCTAGTTAGGCCATACAGAGGAAGGTAATTGTATATTTTAGGGCAGCAGCTATCAATCATTTTAGTAATCGAGTATTCTACCGATTAATCGAGTAATCGGATAGGAAATACTTTTGCTTTATTAAAGAGCAATAGTAAATATACAAAGGAGGAAATAAGACAGGTCTTTTAAAATGAACTAATTAGTTTCCTTTTTTTTTTAAAAAAATCAACATTTTTATTGCTTAAATTAAAGCTTGGGTAGGCAATGTCTTTTAGAAGCATTTTTTATTATGTTTGTTGAAATTCTCTTTACATCCAGACAGCAATCGAGTCTTCCACACGGCTCGACAGCTAAAACTAGTGAACTAGTTGCACAAGAATGGCAGGGAAAGAAAAGAAAGACATAAGAAAAGGCTATGACCAAAAAGAGGTTGGATAAAGCAAGAGAACCAGAGTCAACATCGGTATGGATTTTCAACGATGGCGAGAACTAAGGGAGTTGAAGGGCCTGAAAAGTGACGCTGTGAGTACTAACAATAGCCATGTTGGTTGTTTAGGTTAATTATGATAATGTTCAGCATTTTCAAAAATGTGAATGAGACATGAGGTAATTCGACACGGTTAGCGACGACAATAATGTGCTGCGCTCCTCTATCCACCGCTCGACTCGTCCTCCAGTAGTGCGTGTTTGTGTGTATTGAGGGGAGTGGCTTTGGGGGGAGACCTGGGGGGGGAGTCTTACTCTTGCTGGTTTCTCCAACACTGCCTACCCTTTAATATCTGTCAAAACTAAACCCATTTAGTGCATTTAAGTGCCATATTACATTCCGGGTTTTAAAGAAAACATTTTCTTCAATGGAAAAACAAATTCATTTTTAAAAAATTTTTAAATAATTTCATATTCCTTTAAAAATGGTATACATACAGTGTCTGAAATTAACTTTTTGACTTACTGGCCAAGGGCACTGAAAAAATACAACAGCCAAGCATATTTTGTAGCAGCCAAAATAACAAATGGCCTTTTTGCGTCACATATACATTAGTTTCAGTACATTTCATTGAGATGATAAGGTATTATGTTGAATACAAACTTAACCCTCCTGTGGTGTTCGGGTCAAATCTGACCGATTTACAACTTCATAAAATCATAAAAATTTTATTTTTCCTCTGATTGCCTCAAGGCCTTATGATATCCTCTACACTAGGCATTTGAACATATAAAATTGCTGATCACCACTTTCATTGAATTTTGAGTGGTCTAATCAACTTTGTAACACCTGTGGTGTTCCCGGTCAAAAATGACCGGCATAGGAAATGAATGGGTAATACTAGATTATGTTCATCCATTAGATGGAAAACATCCCCCCCCACCCACCCACCCACCCACACACATACACACACACACACACACACTCTCACACACACTCTCGCACACACATATATTCCCCCACATGAACCACACATTTCAGACTGAAGAATTAGGTGTCATTTACAGGAACCTGTCTCTTTCTAGCGCTTATGTGCGTATCCCCCCATGGGAGCCACACTTTCCAGACCAAACAATGTATCATACCTGTTCAAAGGCCCCATATATAAAGATTTACACATTTCAAACTAAATAATTAGGTGTTTGTTATGGGAACCGATCTCTTTCCAACTCTTTTTACCAGAGTCCATGGAGGAAATTATACTGCCCCAGCCGCTGTCCCAGGCTCTCCCCCCCAACAAGGACAGGGGCAAAAGAGGAAGAAATGCAAGCTCTGTGCCCCGAGAGACAATAAAACAAGACTGACATGCTACAAATATGATGGCTACGTTTGCAAGGCACACTCCAACCTGATTGTGCAATGCCACTTCTGTGTGTGAACGAACACACACACACACAGGTGACTATTCATGTTGATTTTCTGATGTTCTGTGAATTTGGTCTCTGTTTTGATTATTATTATAATTTTCAGTGTCTATTCTTTGTATATTCACTGCAGTTATTCATGTTCACTACTAGTTGGAGACATTGTTTACAGCATTAAAAGGTGTTAAATAGAAATTTGGTGATGATTATGTTCGAATGATGTTTTTTGTGTTCATGTAAGAGCAGTTAAACCAGACCAGTCAAATTTGACCGGGAACACCAAAGTAAGGGGGGAGAAACAAATATAATACAAGGGTTAAAGAAGAAGCCAGAGCAAAATTTGAAGCAAAATTATT
Organism: Oplegnathus fasciatus; assembly: GCA_003416845.1. Classification (NCBI taxonomy): domain Eukaryota; kingdom Metazoa; phylum Chordata; class Actinopteri; order Centrarchiformes; family Oplegnathidae; genus Oplegnathus; species Oplegnathus fasciatus. Next base: position 31,820 of record NTHP01001077.1, on the reverse strand, counting down.
TTGATATATTTGTTAATCAATGCAAGCCTGAATACAAATCAAACATTAAAGTAAATTTGAAGGTTTTGTAAACCTCAATCACCCCCTTCTTTGCACGGTCCATGAAGTCGGCCTCTTGTTCCTGACAGAGTCCTGGTGCCACAGCATCACAGCTAACCTAACAGTAGCTTGCAGCAGACCGGTGGCAGGGGATTTAGCAGAGTAGCTGATGTCCCATATGGTAAACAGTGCCACGGAACCGGGAGCACTTGAGACGGTCAATTTGGCAGCACTGTTTAGACGTGCGTAAAAACGCCTAGGTAGCCTGTGTGGGTGTATGTCAAACTCTGACACAGACAGCAGAGGACAGAAGCAGTGCGCCTGAAAATCTACCCACATCTGGCACTTGGCAGGTGTTCATTTCAAACCCTGGTTATAGCCTATGGATTAAACATAGCATTGATGCAAAGAATTTGAATCGAGGATTTTTCGTTATCGAGTTACTCTAGGAAGCCCTAGTATATTTATAATTAATCATCGATTATATTGCACAGGCTAGCAAAGTGGAATTTATTGTTGGGTTTGGAAAGTAGAGTTTCGGTGGTGTCATGTTGTTCCACTAGTGTATACATTGACTAATGCCTAATACTCAAAAATCAAGAAGGGTTAGATATATTTAGAGGTCCAGACCCAATACCGAGGCAACATAACACTTGAACTTCTCGACACTAATCCTAACCTATACCTATAAAATACACGGTGTGTACTGTAGCATACACTATTAGTATATATGCAATCTAAATGTGCTTTTTTTAAAACACAAATAGACCAGCAATATCTGAGATGGTGTTTGTGGCTAAGAGTACAAAATCATTACTGATCTGCACTGAGAGCTATCCTTAAGTAATATGACCTTCAAAATGTGCAGTCAGTCTTCTTCAGCATAATGGAACATACAGTACCATAATACAAACAGATTATTCAGAAATGTTTTTCAGCCACTTTATTGTTAGTAGTTGGCATAGCAACAAACTTATCAGGAAAGGTGAGGAGTGCTCTGCTGGAATCCCTGCTCTAAATCGGGGTAGAAAGTAATTCTCGTGCAATACATTTTCAAATTATTTTCTTAACAAAGTGTTCTTGATAACTATTCATAAATGTATACACTCCAGGTCTGCACAACATCTACATATTTCCCTCGGGATATACATAATTGAACAAATACAAACAGGCTGAGTGGAAACTAAATTATGTTAGGTTTTACTTTTTTCCTCTGTTTAGGTATTAGGAATTTTGTTGATGCTTTTATCCAAAACTATTTAGTGTGAAGCAGGTTATGACAGTGTCTTGCTTAAAAGTACTATATGTAACAATTTACATGAATTAATCATTTTTTATTGCCAATGTGTGTAACATAACTGAAAAAATGAGACCTTCCCTGACTTTCTCGGTTGCCTATAACAGCCTGTGGACTGATTTCTATGTACAGGACTCAGGACGGTTTTTCTGGGAAAATCCAACAGATGTGGAGTTTATGTGCCTTGCCTCTCTTCAGATTACTAGCTAACATTAGCTCTATGATATAGATATGATTATATTTATACAGATATAATTTTAAAGTTACACACTATGTAAATATACGTGTATAAACAATAACACTGCCATTTTTACGCCTAATTTAGATGACGTTTTGCCCTGATCGATCCGAACTGCATTCAGAAAACAAGCATTTGTTTGCTTGTCATCTTGCGGACAGACCTGACAAAGCATGAATTCAGACCTGTTACAAATCGGCATCATGATGTAGTTATTTTGGCATCCTTTTGATCCATTTAACAGCAAAGTCTGTTTATTTTGAGATCATACCACTGTAGTAAGTGGAGTCTGCTAATGTTAACAAATGACTGGCACCCACCACAACACAGACTCCTACACAAACTCCATGTAAACACAAGAAAACAAAAGTTTTATCTAGTGTTGCCCATTTTATCATGTTTGTCACGTGACTGTTTTGGTCGACGCCCAGAATGCTCGCGAGCAACACACTGACTGCAGTTGACTTAATGGCCACTGGCGTCATTTTCTGATTCTTACATATTGTACCTTTTAAGAATTTTTTTAAAGGATGCATGGCTGCTGGTGGGTTTAAATATTAAGATTTTCTGGCTACAGATTCGTGTGTATACTATCACTGAGTAGTGTACATTTTAACTCCCTGAGCCGTGTTAGCATTTATTCCACCAAATATGTCAAAGGGGATGGTCAGAAATTTGCACCTGTAGTAGAGAATGTAGGGTATATTGATTGATTGAGGGTTCAAATCTGTAATAGTGTTCTTTCCCATCAGGCCACATTGCCAAAGAGTAGCGTGTCCTCTATTTACTTACAATAATCATTCTTTTAACCTGCAATTTAGTGCCAATGATGATGTTTCTCCTTTTTGGCATGGCTCTATGATGGCAATGTTGGTCTGTTTGTCGATCGGTCAATCGATCTCAGCAACTATTCGATGGATTGCCATGAAATTGTCTACAGACATTCATGGTCCCCAGAGGATGAAGCCTACTGACTTAGGTGATCCCCTGACTTTTCCTTTAGCGCCCCCATCTGGTTGACATTTGTAGTTTTGAGGGAACCGTCTTAACATTTATTGGACATATTTCACGAAATTTGGTACAGAAATGTTTTTCACAGGCTAAATTGTCATAACTTTAGTGATCCCTTAACTTACTCATCTAGTGACATCATCAGGTCAAATCAGGTCAGATCTTCATGTTTTCCCATCATCCTCAGCTTCACTATGTGTTTAATGCAACGTTTCTCAATGGGGGCGGTACCGCCCCCCAGGGGGCATTCAGAGAACGTTGGGGGGCGCTGGAAGCAATATTTTGTAAAGGGGGGCATTCATTTAAGCCTTAAAGAAATGTGGGTCAAATATGCCCAGCGTTACCCGGCTCTCTGGGAGAAGACCAGGTGCACCACCACTGCTGAATTATAAGCGCCACTGCTAAAATCCTCCCTCTCCTCATTCTTCAAAGGACATCTACGTAGCGTAGCCCCTTTAAGGGATAGGGCAGTGCGTAATGTTTGTGTGTAAGGAGCGACAGAAAGAGACGGTGAATGCAGCGCAGCAGAGGGGGAGGTTAGCAGTAAGTTGTCAATCTGACAGTAAATGTACAGTACAGGCTACAGTGTGTCAGTTAATAAATGCTGCAGCTTCTTAAGACCAAGAAAACTGTTGTCTGTTGTTTCCCCAAGTGCTGGAAAAGTGAAGGGGGTTAGCCCTAACAATCTCCCCTGTGCTTCTGACTACATTCTGCCTGTGAGCTCCATGGCTCTTCTATAAGGGAATTCGGTGGTGGGGGGCCCATTGATGCTCACGTGGTCTTATTTTTTGTAACAGACTTTAGCACTTAAATAGGCAACATGTAAGAACCAGCATATTTATTCACTCCCTTCTGTATAAATTACCAAGCATTTTTAAAATCCAAAAGAAACTTCTCCTCATGAGCTTAACCCTTTAACAGTCACACTAAGAAACATTGATAAAATAAATATAACAAAAATAAATAAATAAAAATAAATAATGAATAAATAACAAACAATAAATAATAAATTAATAAATAATAAAGAAAAAATAAAGAAATCTAGTAACATCATCTGTATAAAATGTATTGTAAGGCGAACAGTCAGGGTAATATAATAGAACTAGAATAGAAATAGAATATAATCACAAATGCGCAAATGCATTTGGTAACAACATCTGTATAAAATGTATGCAAAGGCGAACAGTCAATGTAATAAAATTTAAATACAACAGAATTAGAATATAATCACAAATGCTCAAATGCATTTGGTAACAACATCTGTGTAAAATGTATGCAAAGGCAAACAGTTGATGTCATAAAATTTAAATACAACAGAATTAGAATAGAAGTAGAATTAAACATTTCACAGTTAACTTTAACTTTTAGCAGTTAAACTTTTAACCGCTGGACACAAGATGTCTCCTACTTCTCTGTAAAGTCCTTTCTCAGTGTATGTGGCTTCAAGGCTTCAAGTTTCCACGTCACACTTTTGCAAGTTGCATACAGCAGCGTTTCCCAACCCTCTTCTGTATGTATATGTATGTATGTCCAATTAGTCTCAAAACCCACGCACATAAATAATGGGCACGTGCACATGATACAAGCGCACAGAACAGTATCCACGAGCAGAAAACCATCCTGGCAAGGGAGCATTTCTGCTCCGCGAGCACACAGAACAGTATCCGCGAGCAGAAAAGCATCCTCGCGATGGAGCATTTCTGCTTCGCGTGCACAAATGTGGTCCCGCGAGCACAGGGCTGTGACGAGCGTGAGCTCGACCCTTACGAGATCCCTATGCACTCACAACTACTCAGCACTCACTTGCTTGTCAAGTTGACTTCTGAGACTTTGGAGGCAGAGATGGAATAGGCCTTTGACTGGTCACTTTCAACACCCACAGTCTCTGGCCTGTCTCTGACCCTTTTGTCAGGTTACCCCACTAGTCAGGTTACAACTTGTGTAACTAGTGTAACACTTACTAGTAACACTTTAGATTACAGCCCGCAACATACAGTATAGTTACTCCAGAGTTATGGTGTAATCTTAACAGTGTACCAGTACAGCGTGTACCAATATGTAGATACTGGGGAACAAGATGTGAAGTTAAGGAATAAGGGGGTAACAATTCAGGATCTTACAAAGAACTTACACTGTAGCCTATTATTTTTTAACAACTGGGTAGCTAGTCTATCACTATTACAGGGTACAGTATGACCATAAAACTGAGCAACAAGCTACCCAGTTGTTAAAAAATAACTACAGTAGCCTATAAGTTCTGAGTAAGGAGAGGAGACATCAGCCACTGCCTATTCCATCTCCACCTCCAAAGTCTCAGAAGTCAGCTTGACAAGCAAGTGAGTGTTGAGCAGTTGCGAGGGGGCCAACCCTGGCCGGTAGCTTGTTGGCTCCCTTCAACGTAGCTGCCACCGACAGACAGAACTTCTTGAGGGGCATCGTGTCTCTTTGAGAAGGTCACAGTCCCTCTTGTAGATCAGCCACGCATTTGCGATGCTCACGTCGATGATGTACCCAAACAAAGGCAGGTACCAGCGCCGTGCCTTCATTGGTGTTCATTGGAGGTGCACAAGCATATCCGAGAGATCGATGCCCCCCATGGCTTGATTGTATGCCAGGACGATGGATGGGCAGGGGACGTCGACCTTCTGTTGTGCCTCCTTTGTGAATCTTTTCACTGCAGACAGCGGCTCCACCTCACAAGCATTGCTTAGCAAGGTGACGCACTTGTTGTCGAACCACTTCACTGCAACGACTCCCTCTGATGGACAGAAATCGACAAAACCTCGGCCTTGCTTCACCATCTCCTTGTCACTCATCAATGTTGCACCACCTGAAAGACATGGAAATATAAGATCATTTGTTTGTATTTGAGTAGTCTCCTAATAACACTAATACAATTCCTATAAAAGAAAATGTATGTGCATACATGCATGGTGTGTGTGTGTGTGTGTGTTTGTGTGTGAGGGGGTGTGTGTGAGTACATATGCGTGTCGTTGTGACTGTATAATGATTAACATATCACTGAAAGTGCATGACATGGTATCAGCCACTGGTGGGAAGCGTGACTCACAGGCCCAGTAATCTTCCAGAGAGGGAAATTCAAAAACACCTATGTACAGCAAAACTGACAAAAAATCCTCAATTTCAGCAGCTGTGGTGTTGACAGATGCCCCGGTCTGTTGAACTGAGTACCGGTTGGTATGCTCAGTTATGTGCTCAATCATCTGGTCAGTGAAGAGCCTCTTAAAATATGTAAAGGGCGTCTGGACTGACTCTGGAACCGTAAAGACAGGCTCGGGCACGNTGACCCACTTTCTCTGTTTTGACTTTGCAGGAGGGGAGGGATTTTGATAGAGATCTGAAGAGACCTCAACAAGCCTGTTTGTGTTCCTCCGTTTCTTTGGTGGTGGCGGTAAATCTTCGCTGGCTGGAGGGACATAATCTACATCATTTCTGTCCTCAGGATCACTGAGCTCTTCAGCCTCACATGGATCAGCGGGCAAAAGTGCAATAGTGCTGGTTGTAGGCCTGATGCGTCCGTAAAATGTACGGCAATCCATTACATCTGACAGAGATATAATAAACATTACTATACAGAAGAATGTCAAACTGTGTCTTGATTAATCAGTGCCTTAGGTACATCTAGCCAAAAAAAAAGAGTAATTGTCATATTGATAAACTGTTGTCCCAACATACAGGCACATTGAGATTTCTTATAAATTGATAAGAAAAAATGGAATATACTAATAGATTTACTGCTATGTATAACACAAAGTAACACACAATTATGCAGATAGATTAAATAACAAGAGACAGACGGTTAAGGTTACTATAGCAAATACAACTTGGCTATCTAGATAAATATGCATCCCATCAATTATATTCCTAGATAGAAAACAAGAGACTGAAATCAAGTTTACTGTGCTAAATAAAACATGGACAGATATGTCCATTGCTTAAATTACAGTCTCATATACATATTTGCCACAGTAAAATTTAATGTTTATAGCTGGCTACCCATCTAGATAGCTGTAGCTATAGCTATTCAATGCATAGTGTTAGACTGTATATGAGTGTTATTCAATAAGGCTTAGCTACAATGGCTATGGCAGAAATAGTGAGTATTACTAGCTCATATCTTATTATGCAAAGAGTAAATGGCTTTGACGATTTAAGTTACAATTACACAAGTTACAATTTGATACAAGTTTCAGTTCCATCTAGAAAGGAAATTGGCGATTACCGTATGATGTCGCGCAGTGTTTATGCTGAGTCAGCTTACCGTAATTGGGCAACTCGACCAAGCGGTCACACACTTTTTCCCCGATAATTTGGAGATACATTTTATTGTCACGTTTCTGTCATTCAACAAAAATATAATCATGAGGGTGTCTAGAACATGAAATCCAATAAGATTTTTTTCTTACCTCAACTTTCAGTGTCACCTGAAGTCACTTTCTGAAGTGCAGTGTCATGCCAAGACGCTTCCGTTTTTTTCTCAACTTTCAGACAACGATATCTTTTTACGACATTGCCACCCAGTGGATATAATCGGCATTACACACTCTATTCAATGAGGGGAGTAAGGACAAACAGCCAAAGATGGGTTTTGCCAAGTTTTTATTACCACAATTTGACCGCGAAAAAAGGTCAATCGTGCGGTTACAATGCCCGTTAAAGGGTTAAAAGGTTACTAGTTTATATCCCTAATTGTTCAGCTTCACAAGACCAAGAAAAGTGAAGGGGGTTAGCCCTAACAAACATCTCCCCTGTGCTTCTGACTATGGTCTGGAAGCTGAACAGGAAATCCTAACAGTAACGTTACGTTTTTTGGCTGCTATGTAGTGTTTTATACATATTATTATATACATTTATATAAATTTATAGGACGTAACGTTAATAACTTGACTTGGCTGCATGATATTACTAACTACTTGTTCAGTGTTAAGAATATCAGGTACAAGCTTAGACTAAACTAGTGCACAGCTTTGTCCTGCACACATACATCTTGATAGTTAAATTATATTTCAATTTTCAGATGAGTCTGAAAAACTGGTTGGTTACGAAAAGAAGGATGATGTGACCATAGAGGAACTGAGGTTAGTAAAATAAATCGGGATGTAAACTTGTCCCCTTTTAAGCTAATGAGGTGAAGTTTATTTTGGATTTTAAAAACGCTTTGTAATTTATACAGAAGGGAGTGAATACATATGCTAGTTCTTACATGTTGCCTAATTAAGTGCTAAAGTCTGTTACAAAAAATAAGACCATGTGAGCATCAATGGGCCCCCCACCACCGAATTCCTCTGTAGAAGAGCCCTGGAGCTCACAGGCAGGATGTAGATTTAGCTTGAGATAATATTTGTAAATCGGTGCAGAAGCCACTGTTAATATTTTACTTCATTTTACAGTAAATAAATGGTGTAATTTTCTCTGTAGTGGCATTTCATTTTTTGATATTAATTTCTACAGATACATGCCAAAAGCTGTAAATGAAGACACAAAAGGCAAACATGAATAATCTATAATGATTCTAAGGTCATTTTATTAATTCTAAGATATTCCGACGCATGTGAGTACAGGCCGGCGTCACATGCTAGTGGACATACGGTGCACACAACAGCATCGCTGCTGAAAAAAGTTCTAGGGGAAACACTGCAGGCTGCTTCTTCTTGCTTTCCCAACAATATATCTCGATGAGCAGGGATTCAGCCAGGTCCTCCACATGCCATGCCACAGTCCAAGTACCGAAATCGCTTGGACTTGATGGCCTCAGGCGCACTACGCCTGAAACTGACTTATCTGCAACCCACGGTGAAGAAACTGGCAGAGAACCACCAAGCGCAGGGCTCACACTAACTTCAAAGCAATTTAGCTTATTTCCTTTGAAAGTTAAGATAAATAGTCCTACATATCCCGTATATTCTACATTTTTTTCCAGTAGCCTCAGACATTTTCCTTGGTAGGCTGCTATTGTTGTCCGTTGGAACAATTAATAAGAATGCTTCCTGTTTGCATTTCTGATTGGCTGCTGTTTGTGATTAATAATCAGACTGAATTAAAGTTTGAATGTCAAATTTCAAATCGTTGCATTTGTTTAGCACTAATAAATATAATTTCTATTCACATAGCTTTTTTGCTCCCTGTGAAACTAATGATAATGATATTCCAATGCAGCCCAATTTTAAGGACGTAACACAGAATAATAATCAGCTTTAATATTCAGGGAGGACAATTAGCCTAGAGTTTATTTGAAGAGGGCAGTAAATGACCTGGATAATGGATAGGGGGGCGTTGGCCCAAAAAAGGTTTAGAACCACTGTTTTAATGCTAATTAACTACTGTTAGCATGCTACAATGGTGATCATGGTAAACATACCTGATAAAGCCAGCATAGTCATTGTGAACATGGTGCCCTGCTAACAATAGCATTTAGCACCTAAATAGAGCCTCACAGAGCAGCTAGCGTAGCTGTCTTAGGCCTGTTTAAAACTATAAAAATCAAGGTTTGAAATCTATCCTCTTGAAGGCAATTTCATCTTAGCTACATTTTCCCAGTCTAAACTTCCATTATTTTTATGGTTCAGGAGTTTTGTAAATTAAGCACACCAGTTACTGACAAGGGTGGAGACGCCTGAAACTGAAAAATTACTTTGGATGGATAAACTGAGAAGATTTCAGAGGCACTTATTCTCTTTAAACACAAACACATAATGGCACAAAAAGACGATAATGTGTGAGAGCTCTCCTTGAATGTAACTACATCATGCATGTGTTCCATTAATTTTTGTGGCTTTTTCATAAAAGTTTCAGAGCCAACCTTTAAGGTTGTTTTAAAACCTGGAGCAAAGATAAATACTTCTTTATAAAGAGTCCTCTGAATTGACAGACAATATCAGGATTGCTGTCTGTCAAAGTATTGATCTGTCCCACCCGCCCCCTCACTGCACCTCAGTACTCCCAGTGCTTCTGTGCTGTGAGTTGTGTTGACGATCTACAATAAAAAATGTTCTGTGTGGTTAAGGTGTCCTTGAAAAAGAGATATTGTTATGAGCAAAATAATTTAACATAGTTTTGCTGCCAGAGAAAAGGAATTGTTCTGAGTGCTGGTGACATTCAAATAGTTAAAACTAATTTAAGCAAAAAGTCAACACAAAGGAAAATGTTTTGAAGAGCAAGTAATCATTAAAAGTGAGGGTTATTTTTTCTTTTCCTACTCAGTTATATTAAACGTTGCACAACACACAGGACAAATCATTATGACCTACTCAAGTCATTTTTGTCCATTTAAAAGAGAAGCCTTTAACATATTTTCTCTTTGTCTCTCTCCTTGTCACCCTCTGGATGAACACAGACACACTAATACACGCACATACACACACTCACACATGCACAGACCAAGGGGCGAGTCGCAAAGAATGGATTGCGACCGCAGATAGCGCGCTAAATTGCTCCACATTTGCATCCACTATCTGCCCCGTGTCAACGTCCAATTCACAAAAGATACTGCGCTAATGATATGACAGCGCAAACATGGCCATCAGGTTTGCATAGGGGCAGGAATTATGGAACCGTTTTTGTCACCTTTGTAACCAACCATGGACTGCTACCCGTTCAAGGCATCGCTACCCTCGGATGCCGTGACAGTAATGAGCCTAATAATTTTAATAATAATGTAAAATTTTATTTACAGGCACACCTGGCATGACTGAGGGGACCCTGGGGTCCACCGCAACTTCGCTTCCGGAGATAGGTGGCCTGGTCAAAGAGCTTCCGGAGATAATCAGGAAAGCAGCTGCCTACAAGAACCTGACAGTACTGCTGGCGCAGGTCTCCGCCCCCCCCGACAACATGGTCAACTTCTTCCCCGCTCCCCAGGGAACTAGACATGACGCCGTATGGCCTTGCTTCCCTGCTATCGCCAGGTACCGGACAGGGGCCGTGGAGAAGCCTGGGAAGCTGAACGCTCCTGTCTCCACATACGTCCCCATTACTAAGGTTGTGGACCACACCGAGCGTGTCTTTCCCGCCTGTCCCTCCCTTGGAGAAGGACCTCAGCACCATTTCGGGGCGAGTCTGACCAGCGCGAGAAGTGGACGACGGCTAGCCCCACCCTCCTCCAGGGACCAGATGACTTCGTGTCTTGCTGACCGCTCACACCAGTGCACCTTCCAGGCGTCCGTAGTAGCAAACAACATCTCAGTGTTGGCTTATTCGCTGAGGAGCATGGCCGCTCAGCCTAACATTCTGCCTCCTGAACAGGTGGCAAGGGCTCTGGCCTGGCTTGACTCCATGACAACTGCAGCGCATCAAATAAATGTACACCCGCTTTCAGAGCATTACTCAGAGTGGCAGCGCGTATGATGGACAGCTGGATGAGCAGGTTAATCAGTAGAGGCTACATGCTACAGTTTGCCTCTCCCCCTCCGTGTTTCAACAGGATTCTGGAAACAATCCTGTCAACCCAGGAACATTATCTCGCTCTCCAGTCAGAGCTGCAGGAACTTTTACTCCCGTTGTTTTCTGGTCCCAAAAAAGACAGGGGGAGTGAGAGAGTCACCAAGGCGACTGGTTCACGTCCATAGACCTGAAAGATGCGTATTTCCATGTCTCCATCATCCCAAAATATTTGAAGTTCCTAAGTTTTTATTCCAGGGGATACAGTACCAGTACAACCATCTGCTGTTTGGTTATTCCCTGACTCCACGCACTTTTTCCAGATGCGTGGAGACGGCCCTTGGAGACGTTACGCAGGATGGGGATGAGAGCATTGTTTTATGTGGACAACCTGCTTTTGCTGGCTTGCTCCAGGGAGGAAGCCGCTTTACAGAGGATGACACTGGTATCACATCAGTTGAGGGTGAGGGTGGGCTTCACAATAAACTGGAAAAAGAGCTCTCCCCTCCCAGCTCGTCACTTATCTGGGAGTGGAACTGAACTTAGTCAGCATGAGAGCGCAACTCAAGCAGCAGAGAGTGGAAGCGTTGACAGCTCTGCTCCGCCGTGTCACACCTCACAATGTTGTGACAGCACTCTCTGTCATGCAGCTGCTGGGCATGATGTCAGTGGGTCACGTGGTGATTCCCCTGGGCCTCCTTCACTTGAGATGGCTACAGTGGTGGTTAATTCGCCTGTGCATCGACCCCGTGCATCAGTGGAGACGCATGGTTTCCAATTCTCCCTCAGTTGGTCCAGATCTAGCACGCTGAAACGCGCAGTGTGCTCTCTGGTTCTCCTTGAGCACACAGGACAATCCTGTGAACACATTTGCACATCGGCCGTAGCCCAGGATGCTCCTTTACGTTTTCCCACCAGTCCCGTTGATCCCTCAGTTCTTGGACTGAGTGCAGGAAGAACGGCAGTCAGAAATCCTGATAGCCCCGGAGCACATGGGTGNGCTGAGGAGGAAGCCACATCACATCTTCTCTGCCCGGTGCGCACGCTGTCCTGCTACATTGCACGCACGGCTGACTTGCGCAGTTCACAATGTTTGTTTGTGCACTACAGAGAGCAATCACAGGGACTCCCTCTGTCTGCACAGCACCTGTCACACTGTCTGTGTGAAGCTGTTTCACAGGTGTATCTTTCCTCTGGCATGGATCCCCGGAGAGCATCAGCATCGTGCCTTGCATGAGGAATGACAGTAGAAGACATTTGCACTGCAGCTTCTTGGTCTTCTTCATATTCTTTTATTCATTTTTATCTGCGGAATGTCTCCTGCTTTTCCATTACAGTGATTGATAACGAGCGGTTCGTTTGTGCACTCTCCCTCCGACTGGTCGGCGGATGGAGGGTTACCTCTTTCCCTACTCTGCTCCTTCCTGGACTGTTACAGTGCGTAACTTTCGTCTCCACTTTCTCACAGCAGTAGGTTTTATTATTCCCTGCCTTTATCCCCTCAGGAGAGTGTATTCTACTGTGATGTGCCACTGGGGTGCATATGGGGTTCTGTGATGTACCATTACGCATGACACAGTAGCTGGGTATTGAACGCTTATTTGTTTCATCTGTCAAAGGAGGTGTGTGTTTGTGCTTGTGGTACCGGATGGACCCAGGGAGGCATGGACCATATCCTGCTTCGCCCTTAACCCACTAGCGACAGCCTTAGAGGGCGAAGCCTATACGAAATAGAATGTTAGTTACATATAGTAACACCAGATTCTATGAGTATAGGTGTAGCCCTCTAAGATCTGGGCCTCACTGGCTCCTTAAATAGTTGAAGAAAAAGCTTTGTCCGGTCTAAGTCCAATTTATACTGAAGGTGAGACCAAGGTGAGACCCACACAGCAGGTTGGTGTGGATTAAAAATCTTCTCAGTGCTGCACATGCGTGCGAGGGATAAACCCACTAGCAATAGCCTTAGAGGGCTGCACCTATACTCGTAGAATCTGGAGTTACAGTACGTAACTAATGTTTCTAGTGGCCAGCTTTTATACCCTGACTGGCCACCAAAATGAAGCATGTAAAGTAAACACAAGTTTACTCCGAACTAAGTTGTCATGGCTTTAAAGTGTTCTCTGTAACTGGTAAGTTCACCATGTCTTACATTTGGCAACGCATTTTGTGTGTGTGCGCATTGTGTGTCTACATGAACGTGCATACTGATTATGAAACGGAAACACTATGTTAGAAAGCAAGTCCTGGACCTGTTGTGGCATGGGTGTGCCGGTGCCATCCAGAATGATGGCTGGCACACCCAGATATCATGGTGAAAATGTCTGCTCAATAGCCAGGATGTTATTGTGCCTGAACGGCAGACATCGCATATACGTCCGCTTAGAGCGCTTCAAAATCGGTGGCAACACAGGCAACACTTCATAAGGAGGGTGGGCCATTAATATAGGGACTACTTATTAATACAGGCTTCTACTCAAATTCAGTCATACAGTCATAGTGACTTGCTTGGTTGTTTTATATTGTTATTGTCTTTAAAGGCTGCACTGTCATTTTTGTTTGATGAATGAAATATCATTGAATGAATTGACTGCATAATGGCTTCAGATCGTTTAAATCACTGTGCCCTATACCGGCGCGTCAGATAGCCGACTGGGGAAGCATATATAAAGATAGCCTCCAAAAGCCTGTCTCTCAGCCCGTGCACAGGCTATGCACTCTGAACCTCACTCTCAGTGCTCTTCTAGGTTGTTGCATCATTGTTTGCAGATTTTTGCATTCTTTTTGTTACATTGTTACAAAACGTTCATACCTGGAATGCAGGGTAGGTTTTGCGCCTCGTGCAACAGAGTTTATTTTGAGCATACCTAACAAAACTGTGGTTTAGTTTCATCACTGTGCTTCAGCTTTTGGCACATCCAGTTTTCCTGAGGCACAGCCAAAGTTTTCATTCTGGCTACTGTTGAAGCAAAACTATGGTTTGCTGAAGTGCTTATATATATATATATATAAACAAATAATTAAAAGTACCTGATTGTATGTATATCTAACATATAAAGTGTGAAGATTGTGTTTTAGCATGCAACAGGAAAAGATCATAAAGTATTTAAAAAATATATTCTGGAACATACTGGAATCAGAGATATCCCTGGATGTGCCCGGAAGAGGGTTGGATCATCCCAAATTTGGGAGAAATTACACCATTATTTACCTAGCGATAGATGATCATTTTTAGAAATAGGTGGAGAGGCTCAGGTTTCTCCACCAATGAGGGCACGGGCACTTGGACAATATAGGGCAGTGTACAAACAGTGGAGAGTCAGTCAGCTGTCCGGAACTGACTCGGGTTTTATTTCTGTGAAGAATAAAACTCTATTGCATCGAACTCTGATCGTCTCCAGTGAATTCTTTGAACCTGTTTTGGGACTCCAATAGTTACTCAATCCTGAAGAGAACAAAGTGTTGGTGAAGAGGTCCAGACTTAAACTCTGGCCCAAGACCTGGACTTCTGATCTTCAACATTATTTGGCGAGCCAGCCAGGAGAGACAGGACTTTGAGGACCCCAGCCTGGGTGGACAAACTGCATCTCAAACACATCAGTGGCCAAAAAAGAGAGGTAAGCGGAAGCCTTTTCTAAATTTCTGCAAATTCTGAATGTGTCTGAGTGCAGGACTCCGCCCAGGTGAGGAAAATCAGAATGTCTCTTCTCTAAAGAACCTAGTTAATATTGATTAAAAGATAAAATAAGTAAAGTTCAGGAAACTATTGTGAAAAATAANTAAATAGATGTGCATGAACTGTAAAATGTATTTTGAAGCACGAGAGTAAACAGCCAAGCATTAGTGTGTGTACACACCTGTTTTCTTAAACTGCTGGACTTCAGTACGGGAACGGCAAGAAGAAAAGATGGCGCCTGGACGCAGGCGAAAGATAAGACTCGCGACCAGATTATCATAATTTATAAAGTGCAGCGTAGTAAGGATACAGACATGTTATTCATAACACGGAAGTA
>NTHP01001076.1:64909-78737 GCA_003416845.1 Oplegnathus fasciatus | reverse complement strand
TGTGTGTGTGTGTGTGTGTGTGTGTGTGTGTGTGTGTGTGTGCGCAGTGAGCAGATCATCGTGGTTCCTGACATCACCGGGGGGGCTCTGTGTCCCCGCCTCCCTGACCCCCCCTCCTCCCTCTCCTACTCCCGACCTTCATCGCCACCATCATCATCATCATCATCTGCTCCTCCCCCACCTGAAGAGGAGCCGCCCTCTGACCTCAAAGGTCATGATGACATCACAGTGGGGGGTGAGGGGGAGGAGGCAGACGGTGACCTGCACAATGACCATGATGATGATGATGATGATGAAGAGCTGGCGGCAGCGTGTCGTGACGACCTCCATCAGAAGCGTCTCTCCATGGAGTCGGGTTACAGCGCCTCTGAGAAGCACCTGGAGGATGACGTGGTTGCCGTGGAGATGAGGGAACAACAACAGCAGCAGCAGCCGCCACTGCTCGACCAATCAGAGCTCCCCTCGGAGCGTCTGTCCCTCCCCTCCTCGCAGACGGACGGGAAGCTGGCCAATCGGGACAGCGGCATCGACAGCATCAGCTCCCCGTCGCACAGCGAGGAGCTCTGCTTCGCCGGCGTGGACGACGGGGGCGTGGCTTACCCCTGCAGCCCCGCCCTCCTGCCCCGTCTCTCCAGCTCGTCGTCGTACGCGGGGGAGGGAGGGGAAGGGGAGGAGGGGGAGGCGCGGGGCGGAGCCAGGAGGAGGGAGTTCTCTGAGGAGGGAGACAGTGACCTGGAGGAGGAGGAGGAGGCCGAGCTAACACTGGTGCTGCCGCCCCCCAAGACAGACAGACAGGACTCTGTTGAGGTGAGACAGGAAGAGAGACGACAAACATGTGAACAACAGACAGGCTGAATGTTCAACAGCTCCACCTGCAGGCCAGAGGTCACATGACACAATAATCACATTCAGAACAGACAGGAAGTCAAGAAACACTCTGATAGATTTAAATAAAATGATCACGAGAACAAGAAAATAAGAAACACGATCCGTATTAGTTCATTTAACACACCTGGAATCCACCAGAACACCTGAACCAGCAGACACTTCTATCATATTATATATATCCTATAATATATAGTGTATTAATATATGTTTAATATATATCCTATAATATATAGTATATTAATATATGTTTAATATATATCCTATTCAACTACTAAAGTCACCTTAACTGTCTCTCTGCCTGTCTGTCTGTTTGTCTGTCTGCCTGTCTGTCTGCCTGTCTGTCTGTCTGTCTGCCTGTCTGTCTCTCTGCCTGTCTGTCTGTCTGTCTCTCTGCCTGTCTCTCTGCCTGTCTGTCTCTCTGTCTGCCTGTCTCTCTGCCTGTCTGTCTTCCTGTCTTGTCTGTCTCTCTGCCTGTCTGTCTGTCTGCCTGTCTGTCTCTCTCTCTGCCTGTCTGTCTGTCTGTCCAGCTGTCTGTCCAGCAGAGGGTCTTCAACATTGCCAATGAGCTGCTGCACACAGAGACCGCCTATGTCTCTAAGCTCCACCTCCTGGACCAGGTGAGTCACCTGAACTCTCCACCTGTACTGATGCTGTCACTGTTACCATGGAAACCTCCCCGTCTTTACCTGCAGGACGGAGGTGTGAACTGTTTATTTCTCCTCCTGCAGGTCTTCTGTGCCCGACTCCTGGAGGAGGCTCGGTCTCGCTCCTCCTTCCCCTGTGACGTTGTTCAGGGAATCTTCTCCAACATCTGCTCCATCTACTGTTTCCACCAGCAGTTCCTCCTGCCGGCCCTGCAGAAACGCATGGAGGAGTGGTGAGGATGCTCCTCCTCTCCTCTCCTCTCCTCTCCTCTCCTCTCCTCCTCCTTCTCTCTCCTCCTCTCCTCCTCTCCTCTTCTCTCCTCTCCTCTCATCTCTCTTCTCTTCTCTCCCTTCAGAAACGTATGGAGGAGTGGTGAGGACACTCCTCCTCTCCTCTCCTTCTCTCCTCTCCTCCTCTTCTCGTCCTCTCCTCTTCTCCTCTCCTCTTCTCCTATCCTCCTCCTCTCCTCCTCCTCTCCTCTCCTCTCCTCCTCTCTTCCTCTCCTCCTCCTCTCCTCTTCTCTGACCTCCTTCCTCCTGCCTGCAGGGACCTGAACCCGCGGATCGGGGACATCCTGCAGAAGCTGGCTCCCTTCCTGAAGATGTACGGCGAGTACGTGAAGAACTTTGACCGAGCCATGGAGCTGGTGAACACCTGGATGGAGAGATCGGCTCAGTTCAAGACCATCATCCAGGAGATCCAGGTCCAGATTCACTGAGGTGGTTTGAAGTAGTCTGGTGGTTGTTCAGTGTGTGTGTGCTTTAATGTGTGTGTTGTTGTTGTGTAGAGGGAGGAGCGCTGTGGGAACCTGACTCTGCAGCACCACATGCTGGAGCCGGTTCAGAGGATTCCTCGCTACGAGCTGCTGCTCAAAGATTATCTGCACCGCCTGCCGAAGGACGCCCCAGACCACCGGGACGCTCAGAGTACGTAAAACAAACACACCCAAACACTCATGATGTGAGCCTTGATAACAGGCTCACATCATCGAGCCGGAGTCTGGTTGCTCACAGGAACCTTCTGGTTTAACTGTGAACAGCTGGAGGATTCGGTTTCTGTCCTGGAGGTCAGCAGCTGGAGGACAAACTGACTTTCCTTCAGTTCCTCTGAATCCAGGTCTTAAACTTGGTGGTCATGCTGCTCCGCTGCATCGTCGTATGTTTCTGTAATCGTCCTCAAACTGGACTGAGACCAGAGAACTGGAGCTTCTTCACTGTGTTTTTCTCTTGAGATTATTTTTGCCTTTTTGCCTCCACACCTGATATCATATATATTATCATATATCATATAATATCGTGGTATATTATTAGTTGTTATTGTATATCACGTATGATTGTATGTCTGACGTGTCTCTGCAGAGTCTCTGGAGCTGATCGCCACGGCAGCAGAACACTCCAACGCTGCCATCAGGAAGATGGTGAGAGTTTCACAGTCAACACCAGAGCTGTCAGCCACAAACACTGTGTCATCATGGTCTGCCACAGTCCAGACCACATCACGCACAGTCCAGACCACATCACATACAGTCCAGACCACATCACACAGACACAGAGTCATGTTACTCAGATCAAACACTGTCAGTTGGTTGTTAACCTTCACTTCCTCTTTAATTAAAGTGCTCTGATGACTCACATTAACTTCAGCTTCATGTTTCTCCTCCGCTGTGAATCTTCATCTCTCAGCTCGTTAGTGAACTCATCCTAATAATAATAATAATAATTATAATAATAATAATAATGAATGATTTGATATTAATTTTATCGGTCCATACGTGTTTCTATTTATTTTATTCATGTCATCCTTCATCCTCCTCATCCTCCATCCTTCATCCCCATCATCCTTCATCCTCCTCATCCTTCATCCTCTTCATCCTTCATCCTCCTCACCCTTCACCCCTATTATTCTTCATCCTCCTCATCCTTTATCCTAAATCACCCTTCACCCCATCATCCTTCATCCTCCTCACCCTTCATCCCCATCGCCATTCACCCCATCATCCTTCATCCCCATCATCCTTCATCTTCTTCATCCTTCATCCTCCTCATCCTTCATCCTCTTCATCCTTCATCCTCCTCGTCCTTTGTCCTCTATCCCCACTCATCCTTCATCCTCTTCATCCTCCACCCTGCCTGTCTCTCTGACTCTACCTGTCTCTCTGACCCTGTCTCTCTGACCCTGTCTCTCTGCCTGTCTGCCTGTCAGGAGCGGATGAGGAAGCTGTTGAAGGTGTACGAGTTGTTGGGAGGAGAAGAAGACATTGTGAACCCGACTAATGAGCTGATTAAAGAAGGACACATCCTCAAACTGTCCAACAAGAACGGGACCACGCAGGACCGATACCTCATACTGGTACTCTACTGGTCTCTGTTGGACTCTCTTCTGCTGGACTGGTGAGGCCACAGTGATAACTGACGTCTGTCTCTCTGCAGTTTAACGACAGGTTGCTGTACTGTGTCCCCAAGCTGCGTCTGATTGGTCAGAAGTATGGCGTCCGTGCGCGCATCGATGTGGACGGTATGGAGGTGAGACATCGTCAGCCAATAACAGCACTGATTACTGAGTGGAGCTCTACCCCCTACTCCTGAATCTGATTAAACCTGTCTACCTGTCTGTCCACCTGTCTCTCTCTCTATGTCCACCTGTCTGTCCACCTGTCTGTGTCTCTGTGTCCACCTGTTTGTCCACCTGTCTGTCTCTCTGTGTCCACCTGTCTGTCCACCTGTCTCTCTCTTCCTCTGTCCAGCTGAAGGAGACCAGCAGTGTTGCAGTCCCCAGGACCTTCCTGGTGTCTGGGAAGCAGAGATCCCTGGAGCTGCAGGCCAGGTACAGACAGACAAAACTTTATTTCACACATCACACACACACTCACTCACACACACACACACACACACACACACACACACACAGGTGCAGGTTACTGTAAACGTGTCCTCCTGATGTTCTGTGTGATTGTGTCTCTGCAGGACGGAGGAGGAGAAGAAAGACTGGATCCAGGTAACAACAATGACACACCTGAAGCTTCACCTGTACTCCTCCTCCTCACAGACTGTCTGTTCTGTTGTCACCAGCTCAAAATCTGTTCTCACCTGGCTACAGTGATGTCATGGTGTACTCCAGGACCCTGTGACATCACTGTTGGGTGTGGTTACAGGTGCAGCAGAGCACACCTCTGACTATATTCCTCTTCAAGCTGTGTAGAAGTGTAGAAATCTACCTTTTCCAGGCTTGATTATTTTTATTTGAAATCCGGCCGTTTGAATTCTGGCTCATATTGTCTCATATATATTTAGTTTTTATCAACTGCAGTCTTAGTTTTGTGTGTGTATGCGTGTGTGTGTGTCGTCAGGCCATACAGGCGACCATCCAGAGACACGAGCAGACGATGGAAAGCTTCAGACATCTGACCTGTTCACTACGAGACGACGAGTCCACACCACCTCACTCCCCGGTAACATGCATACTAATAACTGTTCTCAGATCAGAAGCAGCTTCAGACTCAGAGGTGTTTCCCAACAGCATCCTGTGGCCCTCCAGCTGCAGATAAACCAATCAGAACGTCTTAAACTGACATCCACCCAAGAAACTGAATGATAAAGCTGCAGCCTGTGCAGCAGCTCACAGACACTTAAATATACAGTTCAAGTTATTTCAAGTGTTTTCAGACAGACGACATCTGAATGTCATGAATTCACAAGTGTAGAAAATTTAAGAGCGTTTGTAGAAAAACCTCTTAACTCCTGAGATGGATGTGATGGGGGTCCTGATCAGTGTGTCAGTCAGACCTGCAGACAGTTTGTCCCAGTGGCTAACTGTGGTACTGCAACACAAACCCCTGCAGCCAGAGGACAAGCCCCCCGTAGACCAGCATCATAAAGACTGTAGACAGGAAACCTCCAACTGCCAACAAGCTTCTCTTCAGCTTCTCTTCATCTTCATCTTCGTCTCTCTGTCTCAGAGCTGTGTGGAGTTGGGAAAGAGAGCTCCGACTCCCATCAGAGAGAAGGAGGTGACTCTGTGTATGAAGTGTCAGGAGCCGTTCAACTCCATCACCAAGAGACGGCACCACTGCAAAGCCTGCGGACACGTACGTTCATCAATACTACTAATAACTCATGACATCATTAATATCTGTAATATAATTATTACTAAAATTAATAATAATATATATTTTATATAATGCGTGTTGAATCCAGGTGGTTTGTGGGAAATGTTCAGAGTTTCGTGCTCGTCTTTCATATGACAACAACCGAACCAACCGCGTTTGTGTCGACTGCTACGCCATGCTGGTGGGAGTGTCGCCCTCGCCCGCCACGCTGACCAGCAGCACCCACAGGAGGCGGTCCATCCTGGAGGTTAGTGTGACATCACTGTGACATCACTATTTCTGTGTGTAACTACCTGTCTCTAGGTAGTTTTCCAGCTCCAGGTTTTAGGATTTATAACTATAAATATGTGCTAATATTACTAAAAGAAACAATAAAATAAAGACAGAAGAATGACAGAAAGCTGATGCTCTCTCCATCTCTGTCTCTTGTTGCCATAGAAACAAGCCTCCCTGGCAGCAGAGAACAGTGTGATTTGTAGTTTTCTTCACCACATGGAGAAAGGAGGGGGACGGGGCTGGCAGAAGGCCTGGTTCGTTATCCCTGACAACGAGCCGCTGGTGCTCTACATCTACGGAGCTCCACAGGTATGTGGAACCAGCCAGTCAGAACACTTCTACAAACCAACCAATCAGAACACTTCTGCAAACCAGCCAATCAGAACACTTCTACATAACAACCAGTCAGAACACTTCTACAAACCAACCAATCAGAATACGTCAACAAACCAACCAATCAGAACACTTCTACAAAACAACCAATCAGAACACTTCTACAAAACAACCAGTCAGTATAGGTCAACAAACCAACCAATCAGAACACTTCTACAAACCAACCAATCAGAATACGTCAACAAACCAGCCAATCAGAACACTTTTACAAACCAACCAATCAGAATAGGTCAACAAACCAAGCAATCAGAATACGTCAACAAACCAACCAATCAGAGTATAGCAGGCAGGAAATGATGATGCAGTGTTTCCTTTGGTCGGTGTCCTTGCTGTAATACCCATGATGCACTCTGACTGTATTTATTACTTTCCCACCAGGACGTGAAGGCGCAGCGCAGCGTGCCTCTGATTGGCTTCGAGGTCTCCCTTCCTGAGTCATGTGACCGCCTGGAGCGACGGCACGCCTTCAAGATCTCCCAGAGTCACCTGACTCTGTATTTCAGTGCGGAGGGGGAGGAGCTACAGCGGCGATGGATGGACGTCCTGTTGAGGGCCGGGAGGGGGGAGGAGCATCAGGTCCACCGGCCAATCGTGGAGAGTCTGGAGGAGGAGGGGGAGGAGCTAGTGGCTGCAGCGGAGGAGGAGAACACATGATTCTATTGGACAAGGAAGGATGGCGATGATGAAGGCGGAGTCTTTAAATTCAGATCAATCCCTATTGGAGACCAGTTCAAAACCAGTACACACAGTCGCATTTAACACACACACACACGCACACACACACACGCACACACACACACACACACACACTCTGTATTTACAGCATGATTCCTCCCCACTGTCCCTCTCTCTCTCTCTCTCTCTGTAATGCAGTGAGGTGGGCGGAGCCCCTTCTCCCTCTGTAAAGTCTCACAGGAAACAGTAACCTGAACACAGAACATCACCGTTTTTTCCTGCCCTCAGTTTTGTCTGTGGAATGAGCCTCAGCCGCCATTGCTATGGAGACAACTCCAGAGCTGTGACATCATATTGAGAAAGTGGATCCAAAATTTAAAAGTGAATTGATTCAAATTTATGAAATGATCAGTTTTACAAAGACTTCCTGAAGCTCTCTGATTGGACATTAAATCACATTTAATATCAAACAGCTGCAGTTTGATGAATCTGTCCGGCGTTCAGGAGGCCGACTGATGTGGATCACTGTGACGCCTCAGTCCTCCTCAGCCCATAAACTCTTATCTCCCTTAAATACTGTTTACCTGTATGAGCCGCTTCAATAACAGACTGGTGTTCAGCTCAGTCTGTTTATTCTCCCTTCACAGCGTTACTGATGTGTTCTCACAGTTCACGACTTCCTGATCATCCACAGACCCGAAGCTCATTCAGGTCCAAATGAGGACCGCAACCAACGTAACCAAAACCACCACCTGGTCCACGTTGCCTGACATGAACCAGACTGTAGTTTTGCACAGATATTGTAAAAAGTGAGAATTTAAAAAACGTCATCGGACGTGTTTTGCAGAATCGTCCAATGATCTGGATCTGGCCTGACTCAGGTCCAGGTTCAGGTCTCTGATACCAGGAAGCAAACGGGAGCGTGAAGAGTTCTGCTGTGTTTTTCTGTTTGTCTCCCTAAAAACAACTTTCATCCATCAATGAAAAGAGGAGTAGACGGACTAACAAGCACATAGAAACACATGTTGGAGTCAAACTGGACAAACGGTTCAGATCCAGACTGACGGACCTGCAGCCAGACTTCAACCTGATGACTGATGTTAAAGAAGAGATTAAAGAAGAGATTCCTCCCTGTTTTTAAAAGATCAAGTTTCCTGAAGCTCGATATAAACTGTCAGACTGTTGAAAGAAGACAGAGGAAACTCTGCAGAAGAAGAAGATGTTTCCTCTTTAAATGCACTTAAGACATTTTTCAACTTTTAATCCCAAATTTATCCCGAAGAAGAAAAAAACTTTTGTTTTCCTCTTGAATCTTCCGTTTGTTTGATTTCTAAACTTTCGGTAACTTCACTGCTGTCCTCCACACCTGCCAATCAAATCACCTGTCTGGAGGTAAACTGCATTTCCCAGCAGCCTCTGCTCTGAGCTGTGGACACATTTTACCTGAAGCCTCTCAGCCCTCCGCTGGTGAAGTCGGGTACTGCAGGTTTTTGATGAAATCACTGAAGCGGTTCATCGTGGTCCTGAAGAAACATCATTCAGACATTCATTATTTTAGCTTCACATCATTCACAGATATTATTATATTAAATATATTACTGATATTCACAATAACTCTGAATGTGTTTCTTCAGTCTGATCAACTCTGCAGCCAGGTGAAGTTTGTAATAGAGAATTATTCATTATTAAAACTTAGTAATTAAACATCAAAGTCATAAATAAGTGACATTTTTTGGACAAAAGACGTCACCTTGGACTCACTAATCTTTATTGACCAGACGACTGATTGATTGATTGATTGAAAGTGAAAATAATGGTTAGATGCAGCCCTGATCACCTGTGAGACATGAGGCCTCTGCAGGACTCTGATGACCCCCCTGATCACCTATATGAGGCCTCTGCAGGACTCTGATGACCCCAGACCCAGTGAGGAAGTGGGTTTTGTTTTTTTTCTCATTTGGATGTAAAAAGAGTATTTTGAGACGGACGGAGAGATGAAGAGTCTCTGAGAGGAACTAGAAACCGGACTGGACTGTAAACCTTCATGGACCTCTCCACGTCAGGTGGACTCGTGGTTTCTGTTTCTCGGACGCTGGAAATGAATCCAGCGATTAGCCGGAGCCGATGTGAACTGAAGACTTTCGTTGTTTTTATCATCTTCACTTCAGTGGTCCAGTATTTCTCTCTCTGTCTCTATAAACACCTTTTGGACAAAGTGTTTTGATAGTGAAAAAAGAATATTCTGAATATTATTATTGTTCTTCTGAAGAATCTATCTGATGACCTGAAGAGACTTCCTGTTGGATATTTACGTGTTTCTGAGTCTGGGTTGTGTTTGATGTTTGCTTGATGCAAGTTGATGCAAGAAGAAAACAAAGTAAAGTTTTTGTAAATATAATTTATTCTCCTGTGACCCCTCGGTCATGTGACTATGTAAAGGTTAAAGGCTAACGCTCTGCAGACCTCCACACAGCCAGAGCCGGACAGACCGCTGGGGTTTCAGCGGCGGCCATGTTGGCTCCACAGTTTAACAAGATGAAGGAACATTTGAGTAACTCCTCCTCCCGTGGTCTGTCGGATGGATCAGTTTCTGTGTGGGTCCACTCCAGATACAGGACCAGAGAGACAAGCTAGCATTTAACTAGCTAGCTGCCACGCTCTATAAGCTAACAAGTGACAGCACAATGCTGATCTTTGGCTAAATGGTAACGAGGTGCTATGCTAAGCTAGCAGTGTTTCGTTTCTGCTTGCAGCTGAAGTTTAAAACCTTCAGCCTGACGCAGCAGCTGTTCATACTGTTGGTTAGCATAGCATCAGATACCAGTGTTTGATGGAGGTAGGCTAGCAGTGCTCTGTGCTAACGTTAGCTAAACTACAAGGTGTCTCTTCACTTTCTGAAAAACACACCTGAGAAAATAAAACTTGTTTGGATGATTTCATCTTGTGAGGTATCGGCCGACCGTATTTCATGTTCTTCAGCAGCAGATTTAGTGGAAACATGTTGTAACTTCTGGGCTTTGATGGAGCTAGGCTAGCACTTTTCCCCTGCTTCCAGTCTTTGTGCTAAGCTAGGCTAAACATGTCCCGATCCATCTCTATACTGGACACACACAGATGAAACTGATCCGACTCTTGTACCTCAGCTCAGTAACATGGTGCTCAGTCTGTGCGTGGCTCTGGTTGTCGCGGCGTGTTTTTGGCGTGTTCTTGGCGTGTAAACAGACTCCAGTGGCGTGTTGTCGTCTCCTCCCTCAGTGGGAGTGGAAGGAAATGGCCAGTAACTCAGCCTTATAGCTCCCATCATCATCAGCTGTCTTGATGTGGTATGTTTTGAACTTTGTGTTGAGCAGTTGTTCATTATTTTTGCTTCTTTTGTTTTATTTCCTTTCTGTTTTCAGAAACTTTTGGAGACTGGTTCCCACCAGTCCTGACTGGTTCTTACTGGTTCTGACCGGTCCTGACCAGTGTGTGTATGATACAGTTGAACAGTGGTGTGTTGTATCAGTCCGGTGTGCACTTTCTCTTCATGTGCCAAAGCACGTATTCAAACCTACAGTATTCAGTGTAGCTGGTGAAGTTGTTGGCTAATATATCAGAGCTGCATTATGTGTTGGAGTATTCCTCGTTGTTTCTTTGGGCTGGATACCACATGTCAGTTTACAGCCAGGCACAGTCTCAGTTTGAGCCGGTTATAACCAGAGATGAGCATCAGTACATTATTACACAAAGTAGAGTGTTTAATGAACAGTTAGCACACCTTCAGTTTCTCTTAGACAGGTGTGTAGGAGGAAGAGTCCACAGGCAAGAGAAGAGACAACACTCGGTCCTACTTACAATAATACAGCGTGTCGGCCCTCAGACCTTCACCAGGTCAAACTGAGGAACACAGAACCTCAACAGTGAAGTTATGACAGTGTTACCCTGAAATCCTCTATTAGCCTGATATTATTATTGTCACTTTGGAAGAGATGAGTTTGGATTTTAATTTCATTTATATTAATCAATGTTTGTGTATAAATTGATGTAGTTGCCGTCCATTATAGATTGTGGAGTGTCCACCTTTGTTTGGTGGGATGTGCCTTCTCATTGGCTAAATGCATACAGACTGAGGGACTGATTGTCTGACAGCTCAAGGCCCCTGGTTGGCTCCATCTGTCTGGAGTGTTCTGTGTTCCTCAGTTTGACCTGATGAAGGTCTGAAGACCGACACGTTAAAGGACAGCGTGCAGGACTTCTCTCTGGTCCTTTAACTTTACCCCCCAGTGCTGTAATCGACTCCACATTACACTCTTTTAAGTGTTTGATGAGATGTAGCATTTCCCTTAACAAAAGCTTTTTAGAGTCAAGTCATGTTGTCGTTTTTATTATTGTCCATTTAAATGTGAAATAACTCGACTCATCTTTAGTTATAACCAGTCATCACCGTTAGCAGCCAGGTAGGCCTACTGCCTGTTTTAACCAATGAAATCAAGTTTTAAGCAGTCAGAAAGAAACATTTACAACCAGCTGGACCAGTTAGAGCCGGTAGTAGTCAGTAATTAGCACAGCTGGTTTTAACTGGTTCTCTCTGGTTTTAACTGGTTCTCTCTGGTTAGAACTGGTTTTAACTGGTTCTCTCTGGTTAGAACTGGTTTTAACTGGTTCTCTCTGGTTTTAACTGGTTCTGTCTGGTTAGAACTGGTTTTAACTGGTTTTAACTGGTTAGAACTGGTTTTAACTGGTTCTTTCTGGTTAGAACTGGTTTTAATTGGTTCTCTCTCACTGGACTGTTGTTGTCTGTCCTGGTTTCTTTACAGTTGATTCAGTATTTTGCCTTAAAGGTCCTAAGTTTTATTGAACTTTTGCTTGTGCCAAATCAGACGAGTTGATCGCTGTCAGTGCTCAACAGTTACAGTCTGAGGTTTAGCATTTATTTATCATTTTTAATGTTTTTTTACCTCCTGTTCTGATCTCAGTGGTTTTCAGGAGGTTTTGTGTGTTTCTATCTTCACACCGTTAAATCAGCCTGTGACACATCCTTCACCTTTTCAAAGCGTGTGATTCTTTATCAGACACTCACAGTGTTATGGACTGTTATTGGCTGCTGTTACCATGGAGACCATCAGGATTTATATTCACACAGATGTCCTTCGCTGAGATGAAGCTGAAACAAACCAAATAATGTTAATAAACTGCAGGATTTTGTCAGCAGATACGGTTATTAACATATTTATATACGGAGCTGTTCAAGAACCAATCAGAGGAGGACTGGGCAGTGAATGACTCGTTGCTATAGTAACCGCTGGGTTTCTGGAGCAGCATGTTACCACGGTAACCACCAGGCTCCCAATCCTCGTTCCCCGGTGTTACCACGGTTACCACAGAGTTCCACAGCTGCTGGCTTCTTAGTGCTGTGGGGTCTGGTGCTGCTGGTCCCGTGTTACCACAGCAACCACTGGACTCTAGTTGCCATGACAACAACATCCACCATCATCTCTCTGTCTCCGGGTGTGACAGCAGCATGGTTGTGTATTCTTCTTCCTGTTGTAGTTCTGGTATCTTGTTATTATTGATTATTGAGTATTGATTGATTGCAGGTTATTGGTTAGTGGCCGGCCACTGCCTCCCATCCTGTCCATGTCTGTTTCCCATCATGCCCTTCTGTAAGAAAATACCATGAGAAATGTTAATGAGGTTATAAATGAAATAAAAACATAAAAACTGACCACACGACTGTCTGGAAGTATTTGTACTACTACTGCTACTACTACTACTACTTTCACTACTACTGTCATTACTACAGCTACTACTACTACTACTATACTACTACTACTGCTACTTTTACTACTACTGTCATTACTACAGCTACTGCTACTACTACTTTCATTGCTACTGCTACTACTGTCATTACTTCAACTACTACCACTTTCACTACTACTACTGTTTCATTCCAGAAACTTTACTGAGGTGCTGTAGAAGCAGATGAAGCGACAGCACTGTCCAGTGACGATACTGTTTAAAACAGACGAGATGTAAATGAAGACACTGAAGAAATTAATGAAAGCAAAGATGTGACATATTTTACAGATATATATCACTTTGACATGTTTTTACTTGGAGACTGTAACAATATAATATTCTCTCAAATGTCCTTCAAAGTAAAACAATATAAAATTATATATATATATATATTATTATTGTGTTATATTACATATATATAATAATTACACAATCATGGACTCACTGTACAGACTAAATATAATATCTTTAACTTTTTGAATAATAACTTTATTTTATATACTATAATTTTAATTGAACATTTTGAAGCAGTTTGAGGATTCAGCTCACAGAATGTTTCTTTGTTATTGTACAGTGCTGGAAAGTAACTAAGTACATTTACTCATGTAAGTACAACTCTGAGGTACTTTACTTAAATACTGAACTATTGTACTCTTTAGTGCACCACGTTTATCTGACAGGTTTAGTTCTTTTTAAAAAGAAATAAAATGAGTTTATATGAAAATATGATGCAGAACATTAATGTGCTGCTGACACTTGAACGCATCAGTAACAATAATCAATCAACAATAAATTAATTAATACAACACAGAGTACTTTTACCTTTTTAACTCATTCTGCTGATAATACTTGTGTACTTTTACTCATGTTAGGTTTGATGTGTTATTATTATTTATGAGTACTTCTGTGACGTCACTTCCTGCTGATGAAACACGCTGTAAAACACAAACTTTCCTCTCTGAGTAAAAACAGCTCCGCCCCGCCTCCCCGCCTCTGTCCGGCCCTCTGATTGGACGGCTCTCCTGTCACTCTGAGATCAGTCGTAGTGACGTCAGCTCGGATTCCCCC
>NTHP01001073.1:62300-73606 GCA_003416845.1 Oplegnathus fasciatus | reverse complement strand
TATATATATATATATATATATATATATATATATATATATATATATATATATATATATATCATGCTGCAATGGGCCACTCAGCATAATGATTATTTGTTACTTTTGATACTTAAACCTGCAATAACTTTACCACTTGGGGGCAGCGGAAACAAGCTGTAAACTGACTTATTGTCACCTTATAAAGTTGATATGGCAAATTTGTCAGCAGCATTTGCTTATTTACACATCCAGTAGTTATGGAGCAAGATTAGATTTTATTTGGAGTCATGTTACTGCCCACCTGATAATGTAAGTCCAATATTCAGTCTTTTTAACTCTGGTTTTGGTCTCCACCAACTCCTGAGGGAGTCGCCAACTTTGTCTGTCTGACGTTTGGTGCTGAGCAGGCTGCCTACAGTGGGTCATTTGGAAATGATGAGAGAAATTTTTAATTCAGGACTTTTTAGATTGTGGTATTGCTGCTTTCATATAAGTAAAGGATATAAATACATCTTTCACCACTGCTATTTATTTTGAAAAATGCAAGAAACTTTATGCTCGCCTTAAAGGTGCAGTCAGTGATTCTAATCCAATACATTTTTTGTCTCCTCACGGTCCGCTAGCTGTCCGTTCTGTGTGTGTGCTGAAAAAACAATCCGGTGTTCATATACAGCCCTGGCTCCGTAAATGGGAAACAAACAAAGTTGCTCGGACCGAGCCACACAACACTATTCCAGCCAAACAGCAACAGGGGGCATTCATGCTCGTGCACAGGACATGGGAAACTCAGTGGGAGCGAGAGGGATAGTAAATCTGGCACATGCTAATGTGCTGAACTCCACAACATAAGCGCATTGTCAAGAAGGAGAGATGGCCGAGAAACAGCCAAAGAGGAGAATATCAGAACAACAAAAATTGAAAAAGAAGTACTATGATGAGGCAAGGGCGAAGAGCTGCATTAACTTCGGTGAGGCTTTTCAACGGTGGAGAGACCTCCAAGAGTTAAAAGGCATGAACACGGATGTGGAGGATGCTTTGTTTCTGCTTGACAGGTGGGTAACAGAAGTTCTGCTATGTTTCACAGAACCAATAGGTCAGTTGTCAGCTACTCTCCCTCTTCCACGTCCTCACCCACGAGGAATGGAGCAACGCCATGATGGTAATGAAATGTAAATAACATCGGAAATATTACATTGCCAACTTGTTATAAAAATATTTTACTTGCTACGGCAGTTCTCACATTCTTTCTCTTGGAATTACACATCTTCACCTGTGTAACATTAGCCTACTTATTGAGGCTAACTTGCCCTCGGGCAGCAGACGCTCTGGGTTGCGCCATATTTCTCTTCTGGTCCACTAGCCCAGTTGTTAGTGTCGTTGCCATGTCCATGAATTTTTGGGGTGGAGCTTCTGAAGGAGCACTGCCGGGAGGGGCGTATTTATTTGGCTGTTCAAATATCAACAATCTCTCTCCAGAATCGCTGGCTCCACCTTTAATGTAAATCACGTGTTGTCTTTACTTCCGATAAGTTTTTTATTGTGTACCGAGGGATTACAGTGACATTCATCGGGACAAAAGAATAGGTCTGTATTCATGTCTTTTTGTAGACCAGGTTTGCTTCTCTCAGATCTCCCACTGCAGACTAAGAATTTAAACTCTATAGTGAACAGGCAATACATACCTATGGGCACAGTTACAAATTTATGGTTGAAAAATAACAGATGTAATTCGTGTCCATTAAACATCATCTAAAATAAGTCCAGGTGTTAGACCTTTAAACTGTTACGCTCTATAGAAAACGGCACACAGGGGCAGGTGGAAATTCCAAAATACAAAAAACTGAGTCACATCAGCAAGAAAAGTAAAGTTAAAATCCTGAAAAACAGAGCACTTTCTAAGAGCCGACTTCAAGGCTCCCGTAAGAGCTGCCCAAAACATTGCTTGAGATTTCCAATACAGATTTTTAATCAACATTAGAACTTTTCCAGTGATTCATGTTATTTCACCTGACACTGATTACTCTCCTCTTGGACAGATGGTTTTGCAGCAGTTGCGTTGAGGGATTTTACCCAACCGCAGCACCAAAAAATGAAAATGAAAATATCATTTGTAGCTGAACCAACTTGGCCCGCAGCGCTTATGTGTCTTTTTCCATCTTTGAAAAAGTATTTCAGCACTGTTTAAGCCATTTGTCTCGTGTAATGACATGTTAGCAGGTATGCCATCAAATATCTAGAGACTTTCTTGGAGCACAGACCGTATTATTACTGCTCAGATGAGTTCATAATATTCTGTATTTGCTTGACACCTGCATCTGGAGCACTTCACTGCTTTAATTTCTTTTCTTTATACCGTATAACCACACACACACACACACAGCTTTAAAACGTAAGCGATGCCCGTGCTTACGTGACACGATAATGTTGGCTCTCTGAGGTATTCCCTCCCAGCACCCGTCTGACAATAATTACAATGATTCATTTAGTTTTATTATACAACAGACATCTCTCTTTGTGTGTGTCTTGGCCTGGGGAGACCTAAGTGTCTCTAAGTGACGGGTCTTTAATTACAAGCACAAACAAACGACACCACGTACATATGTTCTGGTTTACTGTAACGAGGGAGACACCAGCATGAAAATAATGTTGTCATCGCACAAAGGATTACTGAGAAAGAGATATCAAATTCTCTTTTTTTTTAATCTTCCCCTGCTTCTTTCTCTCTGTCTCGCTGTAAAAAGCAATCATCATTACTGTAAGTTCAGTAATCCAATCTGCTGATATTGCTTTGATCCATTGACGTTGCTGAGGCAATGAATCTACATGTACTTAGAGTAATGAATTAGATCAAGAGTATCTGGCCCTTAGATTCACTTCTCATCAGGGCCTTACGGCAGTTTAACCATGTGTTTCTGATCAGTTGAATTAATCACCGTTTATCTGGCTGAGGTTAATTTCTCACTGGGGGTAAAAAAAACACCAGCTTTTCGTCCATGTCATGCTCTCTGTCTCTGTCACCTGCTGGAGCTTTTGCTTGTCAAATGTTCAGAGGAGAGACGGGTTGAGTTACAAACCAAACTTGGTCTGCGAGCTACAGTCAGGTAACAGGCCAAAGGAGCCTGAGAGTGGTATGCA
This sequence comes from Oplegnathus fasciatus, assembly GCA_003416845.1. NCBI lineage: Eukaryota > Metazoa > Chordata > Actinopteri > Centrarchiformes > Oplegnathidae > Oplegnathus > Oplegnathus fasciatus. Next base: position 70,492 of record NTHP01001073.1, on the reverse strand, counting down.
CACATGTACAAGCTCTAAGTGGTGTTTTTGTGCATGACCGTGTTCCTGTTGCATGTACGCGTGTGTGCACGCTTGTGTGTGTGTGTGTGGGTGACCAGAAACACCAAGCAGTGTGAGTAATGCCTTAGCCTTTGGATGTCTCTCATATGAAGCGACGTCAGAGCCTGTTAGTAAATGATTAATCAACAACGTTATTTGGGCTAATGCTGTCTGATAGCATTTTTCCTGGAAGCTCTGGAATTCGTCTTCACAGCTGGACTTTTACAAGATCTCTCTGCTCTGCAAGGGAGTGACAAAGGAAGAAATGCATGAGCGCTACAGTGTTGCAACAGTTCAGAAACCTCTTGGACAGTAGAAATAAGCTGATACATAATATATCAAAGACGGAGGACATTGTTTAATCTCAGCTCCCAAACTCTGCAGAACACTGGATGGCAACCATCATTAATAATAATAATAAAAAATGAAAAAACAAAACGAAAAGCTGGTTTTATTAGTTTTTATGATGCATTACAAGCACTGTTTTTCTGTCTCAACTGAAACCAAACTAGTGCAGACACTGGCTTGAGGTTATCTCATAATGTATCTTAGAGGTGATATATTTTGTTGCATTTAACCTCTCTCTCTGTCCCTCTCTCTCCATCTTTCTTAGATAACAACTTCACCACTTGTCTTTATCTGTCCAGACAAATTGTTCTCATGACATCATTGCTTGTTACATATATCACAGCCCACCCACTCTTCTCGATACTCCCCCTCCTAACGCACATCCCTAAAAGCTTTGGCTCATTGCTTAGTTTATCACTAGCCATCATCTTTCTCACTATTCTTTGGGATGGTTCCTACAGAGCATTTAAACATAAAATCTATTGAAAATGTTTCAGAATGTGAAGTTTTAATCTGAGCCAGATAGAGATTGAGTTCATAGATGTATGAAACTTGTGAAAATTGGGGATTTGTGAAAGCATTTGTGCAGTAAAGTTTGTGGTTTTCAAGCTACTGCTGAGATGTCCCCGGCACCCTTTTTCCACCTCCCGACATCAAGTAGTCTCCTCTTGATTTCACGCTAGTGGCTGGATATGCTAGATGTGAGGGACAGACGTATATAACGTCAGACATATTGACAGATTTACCACCGCAAGAATCACTTCATCTGCTGGGTTAACAGTGGAACAGATGGGCATGCTGGGAACTGGAGTTTTGGGTTGATTTAGCTTTATAATTCAACAGCACCAAACAATTTGAGGAAATGAAGATTGTTGTTAACTTTTCAGGAGCACGACAAAAATGTTACCATTTAAATGTGTGTTTGTGTTTGCATGAACAAGAAAAAGGAAAAAAATAACAAAAGAGACAGGGAGGCAGGCTGACAGAGATATACTGCAGACACAAACGGAGCAGCTCAACCCATTCTTGAATCAACAACACCAACCATCTGTATCCAACAGAAACACAGATCTGGATGTTATTCAAGAATATAAGAATGTTAGTCGGGAGTGAATTGTCTGTCTACTGTAAAATTGTCTACGTATTTTTGGTTTTTTTTTATTGGTAGATCATTTTTCCAAGGACGAATGGTAAAAGAAGAAATAGCAGTAAAGTGGTCTGATGTAACTCTCACTTTTGCCATTTCTGTCATATAAAAAGCACAGAAGTATCTGCTGAAAACCATCTGAAAATACTCAGAGAGAACAGAACAGACGTGCAGGCAATGAGAAAGACAGACAGACAAAATGTGGGTCACCGTTTCCAACTGAGCTCACCGGGCTGGCGTGACCCACTGCTGGAGGTCCCGACACGCTGAACTGGCTGTTGGATGGCTCCAACCAGCCCAAACAAAACTGGTATTATGTTATTATTAATCCAAATCAAAAATGAATGGAAATATTTACCATGGACGTGTAAAGACATTAATTTGGCAGCTGCTTTGAAACCATTTTTACATTAAAATATATGGCGAGCAGCTGCATAATACGGCATCCACTCTCAAAATGTGCTCCTGGTGTACACTTTATCAGAGAGGACTACTCTCAGATGTTTAGAAAGGCGCACTGTCTAACATCAACTGCATTGTTCTCAACAAACAACTCACGGTGAAGAGGAAGCTAAATTTATGATTTCCACAACAACAACAACAAAGATAAACAGTGTTACTGGAGAAATGGACATGAATACTGTTATATTATGCAACTCTAACCATAAACTATGGGATCAGACAGAGCAACCTTCACCAGGTTTTGAAACAGCTGGTTTTAAGATCTACCCATTCTAGACTAAATAGGTTTAAAAATCAAAACCAAGCATGTCATGCAATGCAAGTGACTGACTGTGCAAGAGGTTTCACCATGATTGACAGCCACTGTGGCTGTTAAAAATGTGAAAAAGGAAAATTTACCCCTTCATGAGACTTCAGTAGTCAAACTACATTGACCTTCTGCTGTGATTGAAATAATGTGCAGCTCTAGGCAGCACTTTTTCGACACAGAACAAGATCAAATGCCTTCGTTATATCCAACTGACACCTACAATGCTCATCAATTAAGACAAAATGCATCATTTGTGACTGCCCTTCAGAACGACACATACAAGCATGTGTCTGACGCCCACATCAGCAGGTCTACGTCATTTGTCTGTGCTTTGCAAAACCGCTACAAATAAACCCTGTGAACATAAATCTGATCTGACGCCGCTATGGTTAAGGTTTGGTTAGGTTTAGTCACAAAAGCGACTTGGTTAGAGTTTGGCACAGATCATGGTTTGGGTTAAAATAAGTACTTGGTTAAGGTTAGGGATCCATTGTGGTTTGGGTTAAAATTACAACTTCGTTACAGTTAGGGGACCTTTGTCGACGACGTGGTTACAAGACTAACCACGTGGTTAAGGTCAGGGAACGATCGTGGTTGACTGTCAAAGTCTTGCCTTTGGTTGGCCCATATATAAACCTCGACCTCACTCTATAATGACGTCACGCTATTTCCTCTTTTGCTCCTGACAAACAAGAGTCATCATTTCTTTGGCCGCTAGAGTGCTTTGTCACTTGAACGTAAACCGATGTTGTGTTTGGGCATTTTCTGAAATGACTGCTGTCATTTTTCCTGGAAGGATGCTGTGAGAGTGTCGTTGCACCCACAGCCAACATGAAGGCAGAAATTATGGTCGGATTCTGTGAGACATCATAAAATCTGCATGAAGACTTATGTTACACAATATCTTGTGTGCAAATTTAATTTTTAGTGTCATTTTTGCTATAAAGGGGAAACGTTTGTGCAAGAGTAGTGCTGGAGGAAAGGTCCAGAAGGATTTCTCCTCAGCAAGCCTCTTCCACTGCTTCTACTTTTCTGCTTTAACCTCCCTCCATGAATGCCTGATTTACCAATGTTACACTTGGGTTCACTGCAAACCCTCTAGGCATCAGGAATTTGTTAACAGTTATATAGTGTTTGTTCTAAAATGTGGAAAAGTAGTAGTAAAGAATTTCATATTAATTAATATGTGTTATGCTAATTAATTTAATCAGTAACATGGCTGTCTATCATCTTGACAGGTGAAAGATGTCTGAATTCAAGAACTCGGTTCAAGACGAAGTTTCAGTGGACCATGATCCAGGTCCCTCCTGTTGAGTGAGCGGATGTCTTGTTTCGGTCCAGTGGACCGGTCAGTGTCGGGTTCAGGATTAAATCCATAATCAGACACGATATAATGAGGTTTCAAAGTACTGTAATCCCCACCAGTGAAAGGTTGAGTAGTCATTGAATCATGTGTGTTTGTTTTAGGCTCAGCAGGAAATGGCTGAGGGTCCCAATAATGTTATTTCTCAGATTATTTTGTTGCCTCTCGACAAGCAAATACTATCTGTCAATGTTCATTAAAAATCTCTGCTTCTAAAACACTAGCAGTCAATAAAATCAGTTTATGTGATGGCCATATTTGTCTTCTAGAAGTAAATGTTCGTGAGTGTCTTGAGAAACCAAAACCTCAGATGGTTTGCAATGTTCAAAGAATAGAGTCCATGAGTTTTGTGTGGTCTCTTTAGATGGATGGAACTGATTTATCAGTGAGAGGAACTCAGGTCATGGACCTTATAAATGGAAAGAGGTGGAGAGAGTCAGACAGATGGATAGAGAGAAAAGGAGTGAGGGAATTTGTAGATAATTTTTTTTCTGTCTGCATATGTGCATCCTCCAGAAAGAGCTAGTTCTAGTTGATGAAAAGAAGAAAGAACAAAACACATGAGAATAAAGATAAAAAGTTCAGCAGACAGAGCAAGAGCTTCAATTAACGTCAACGTTAACTGCTAATGCAGAATAGTTGAATATGTCATTTATATAGAAGGTGAAAAATGGCAGTGAACACATCTTCTGAAAGGGCTGTAATTAATACAACATACACAAACCTGTTGTGTTAGGAATGTAGCACCACTAGGCAAAGTCTAGTTGTCATCAGTGTTTTCTCGTCTTTGGTTTTCTTTGTCTGCTCCACCAACCACATTCACATCCAAAACAACCCAAGTTATTTGTCCAATAAAACTTCTGTCCAGTTTCTCTGGTAAGTACAGCCTAAGAAGCAGAATTCAAAGAGTATTTATTTTCTTAAAATTCCTAAAAAACAAACTAAACTAAACCATTGTTCACATTACCATGCATACATCAATAAAACATGCAATCATTTCAGTTTTCATGCACTCTCCCTTCTGCCCTCTGTAAGTGGTAAATTTCCCATCAATCCACAGCTTGCTTGCACATTTGCAGGAAACACTGCCTTCACTAGAGGCCTACTATAGGTGTGAAAATGCAAAGTCTCTTGGCAGCAGGATTACAAGTGTTCCTGTTGAGTCAGCTGAGCTGCTGGAAAATTACAGAACCAACAGTTCTGAAGAGAAGGAAACCTCTTTTGCAGAGTTTGTTGTAGAAGAACAGGGCCCTGTCCACGGCAGCAGCAGGTGGCTAATTCATCTCTGATGACAGTGTTATTTTGTAGCCTGCTCAGCTGTCTCAGTCTGTCTGTCCACATGGCTAAAGATGCTAAGCTAATGCTGGCTTGTTAGTTTACCCATGATATATGCCTTATACTTACACCAGATGCTTGACAGATCACTTCAAAGATACAATGCTGACTGCGTCCAATCTGTCCTGTTTTATTGTTACCGTGCCACATCTTAACAGAATATGTTGAGCTGATGTAAGCGACTGAGGCAACAGCATGGTATTTCTCCATTATCTGTGTGAGATTTTGTGAGGTCCAGAGGATACTTGGCTGCTTTCTTCTGACCACATAGAAGAAGAGAAGCGCCCCACGAACAGGTCTAACTATGTTGCGAAGCCTGTGACACAGTTAGGATGTATTGAGGAAAGAGACGACAGGATAGTGATGATGGTGAACTAAAAATAAACTCTAGAAAAGGAGAATTCAATCCGATTTCGGGGGTTATTCTAGTCATTGTTGTCAACCACTCTACAGTAAATATCACATTCACTTGTCAGATCAGGTGTCTTATACAGTTGTTGATCCAAACATGTCAACTGAACTAGCCTGGATACAAAATGTCGAAAAGGCTCTGTGCTATTTCAAAGATGCAAAAACTACTACCAGCAAAATATTATGACATAAAATCTGCACTGCACGGTAATCAGACTGAAAACAGCCCTGCACTGAATCAGTGCAGGAGGCTGCATCGGTCCGGGTGTGTTGTTTAAGATACAGTGAGACGATGAAATACGATCCAGGAGGTCCAGTTGGAATAACGGATTCATGCGATTCATGCGTTATCAGAACCAAAACACTGCTCAACGGTTCGTAACACCAACAGACAGGATTTTACAGCAATGGAAAGTTATCATGGCGGCAACTATTTTATCTTTAATCGCAATGATCATGAGATAAACGTAGTAAAAGTAAAAGTAATCGTGCACTTGCATGTATTTGATTGCCCAAAGGAGCGCCTTGCCAGATGACACCGCATTGCATTTTTTCCTGGGAAACCCCTTACATTGGCACCTGCACTGCGTCTACAGGCTTGAAATGAACGACGGGGCTTCATTTTTTCACGCCCGAGCTCAAGTCGCTCTGAATGCAGCCTTACATGGACAAGAACAAAGCAGACTCGAGTTGAAAAATTACAGAAAACAAAGCTTCAAGTGCGAAATCCTGTATTTGATAATAAAATTATTGTTGCCTGTAACTGCACTGCTGTTTGTTTGTGTGCAGTGCAGTTTGAGAACAAACAAAAAAGACTGGGAAATGACCTGAATAATCTGGTGTAAATGAAAGGTTATATAATAATTAATGTAGCCCATTAGTCCTAACAAGGATTTCTGTGCAGTATGTCATTTTGTTGCCTTAAAATTAGTTACTGTTGCAAGGTAATGTATTACTGATTTTAGAAAGTAGGCCATAATTCCTTGTGAAGAGTCCGTTACCTAACTTTGCTCATATAACACATATGTGAGCTCTACTGTAACTAACACAGTGTTTTTTCTCTCTGGGAGCTCCCATGTTTCCTCATTACTCATCAACATCTCAGACAAGACAAACAATCAAAACCACTGTACAAACAAATGTGACATGTTTGTTTGTTGTGTATAAAGTTCGTGACCTGTTGCGGTGATGCTTGTTAATCCTTTTCTGTTCTATTAGCCATTAATCATCTCTTTGGGAAACATGTGGACTCAGTTGGGTCTGCATCCAAAACATCAAAGATATTTGTGTGTTGTTGGCTCCATATGAGGGAGTTGGCCTCAGCAGACACTTCTTTTACACACTGCAAAAGAGTATTGTAGTGTGTGTGTGTGTGTGTGTGTGTGTGTGTGTGTGAGGGAGGGAGAAAGCCAGTTAACCCCAGAGAGCGGACCATGTCGTTTATGTTTGGTTGTCTCCATATGAGTGACTTGGCCAAAGCTGACACATGCTGATAGCGATGACAGAGGACATGCCAGTTGCACTGGCCACCATATGAAAAAGACCCTTTGAAATCCACAAAGATATGTCAGAGCTCCAAATACAGTATGTCATTGTCATATCTGCAGATCTGTAACAGCTCACTACCCATCAGCTTACTATGTATTATTAAAGGAATTGTCTTTTTTGGCTGGACCGCAGAGGGCCAGCCCTACAAACGCAAAAGTCTGTCACTGAGTGAGTGAGTGAGTGAGTGAGTGAGTGATGAAGTTACACGATTGGTCGGCCGAGTATTGGAGTTTCCTCATTGGCTGTTGCTCTTTGAAAATGAATAGGCGGGAACGTTAGTTACGTAGCCTACTTACACTACGAGTACAGGCGCCGCCCTCTAAAAGCTCCTGCTAGAATTACATGTGGATAGTGCCAATTTGGATTACCAGGAGAAGGAGAAGGAGCAGGCTACCCTTCCGTTCCCGCCATACCGTGTGGAGTTTTGAATGGGATTGATTGGGACTGCAGACGAGAGACCGGCAACGACGTTAAGGCGAGTGCATGGAAGAAATGTCTACCGGCAGCAGCGTGACGGTGGCGTATATCAGAAATTCCCATATAATATAAAATATATCCCTCCGGTACCAACAAACACAAACGCACACCCACTTCGCGTGAAACAATAACCAGTCCACACTCCGTCAATGCATCACAGTGCAATAGCTCATCACAGCACATAATATGCGCACAGAGACGGCACAATACCCGATATTCACCATGAGGGAATGAAACTGGAAAACAAGATAAAACCTGCTGCTGTGAGAGGCGGAGACGATGGTTACAGATTGTAACAGTCCAGCACAGAGCAGAGGAGGAGAGAAACGAGAAAATCAGCCGTGCAGAGAGTGAGGGACAGCACAAAGTTTAACACCTCAAATAACAACCACTCTGACAAAACACTCAACACAGCGAGTCAGAAAAACGAAACATCCCGCAGATAGAAACGAATCAAAGGCAGGGGAGTTCATAGATAATTAGAATAGTTAGAATTAGAATAAGTTCTCTTTCAAATCAACATCTGAAGATATGAGTGGAAAGTTTTGTCCTTGCAACTGCATTTATAACATTTTTTTAGTCAAACATAGCTTAACCATATCATGTGATATGCTACCTCAGTACACTTTAAGAAGAAATATTACTGGGACCACTACAGAAAATTGCAGATGAACATTCAGGAATTCACATTATAGACACGACCACTGACTATGCCTGTAACACAATGTGGCCACAATATAGCACATTGTCCA
>NTHP01001073.1:41048-60728 GCA_003416845.1 Oplegnathus fasciatus | reverse complement strand
TTACTTTAAAGGATGAGGCGGTGATACAGTATTCTATACTTTTGTTATTGTCAAAAAATCCCAAGTCAGTCCGTCACTCACAGCTTTCAGCCCATTCGTAAATCTTTAAAAACAGGTCACAGATATATAGAATACACACATTTTAGCTATGCTTGCGGCATGGCTCTATAGGGATGGCAATGTTGGCCTTTGGTCCAGATTTAAATTTCTCTACAACTACTGGACTTACGCTCAGAATCAATTATAATCACCATGGTGATCCCGTCACCATCTAGCACCATCATCAGGTAACATTTCAATTTGTCAAATATCTTATTTCGAGTCAATGGTCTTAAACCAAACTATATACGGTGCCTATAGAAACTGTGGCTCATTTATGTATTTACATGCTTTTAATAGTTTTTGGACAATAATGGAGGTATATGGCACAGAGGAGTGAGCTATCAGGTTTTGGCTACACCGACAATACTTGTTAGTGTTGTTTTTTTCACAGGATTTGTTGACAATAATTAAAATATACATGTAAATATCACCGGACTTATCCTTTAAGAGCAAAAATCACAATTTGATGCTTTGAAAATGTATTACTATATAAAGCAATGTTTCGAATGACCTTAACTATGCTATCATTTTTAGGCTCATATTACGCATTAAAACAATGCAATGCCTACAACCGGTTGCATACAGTATGTCTACCAGCTGTGGGGTTTACCTTCAGTCAGGACATGTGAGGGACAACCGCTGTGGGAACTCATGAGCCAAAACATCAGCAGCTAGACAAGGGGAAGCCCATCCTCACTGTCCTCATTACAGGCAACAGACCGTTGATGATGAAGCGTGATGACTCCCTTTTATGTGAGACCAAGTCTCATGTCTAATGGCCCTATCATTACTGGAGAGTGTAAACAGGAGAAAACACTACACACAGACATGGGATTAGTCCTGGAGTAAGTGTTTGTTGTGGTTTTGAAAACCGCAGGATCATGTGTGTGTTTTATGTGTGTCTGTGCGAGTGTGTGCCATCTCTGGTAGCAGCACGTCTTCTAGCGTCGTAAGTGCATTTGTTGTTGCGAGCCCCGGCGTGGGATCAAAGCGAGCCAGAGCATCATGATCACAGGTGTTCGTGCTGGCCTTGTAAAAACCTGCAACATACTTATTACACACAAATGACAACTTGTATCATAAATCAACCATCACAAAACAAATTTAGACTGAAAGGAGAAAGCATCACAGGTGTCACTTCTCTACACAAGACAGAAAAGTTATTTTGACTGTAGAGGTTATTGTTCATGTAGATTAGCTTACACACTATGTTACATCAGCACGAGTGCACCAAAGTTTCTATTAGTTGGGCAGTGGAATTTGAGAAAGTAAAAGTTGGGATGATGCCATACTTTGATTTACAATTGCAAGAAGAAACATTGGAAGGTGTCTTTGGAAAAATGAGATCGAGAAGGAAGGCAGGTGTAGTCAGCTCGAAATCACAACAGTTGCAATGAAGTCCAATCAAAAGGAAAAACCCTGTCAAAATGTTTCAGAACATCCATATACACCCAATAATCCGCTCCTGCAGCATAATCCACTTCTCTGCTGTTAATCTGCATGTTTCGTATGTTTCAAAAAATCCTTGTTTCACCTGTAAATTACTAAAACACTATTTCCACTGGAGCTTCAGAACTATGAGAAGGAAATAGTGCGACATGGAAATTTTTTGGCAAAGCAACAATTGGAAAATATTTTACAATATGGATCAACAGTGGGAGTGTAACGTCGCAGGAGTGATTTGAGAAGTTTCTTTGGATATTTTCATATGCTTTGACACATTTTTTTACTGTGGCTTTGGCGCTTCAGAGCCACTTTTCAAGCCTACAGGCCAGCATTGGATACTCAAAAGATGGGAGATTTAAGTGGAGTATTCCTTTAAGGTTTAACTCTCCCATAGCACAAAACAATTATATGTAAAGCAGTTTCAATAGCAGTGTTTCAGTTAGGGCAGCAACTAATGATTACTGTCATTATCGATAAATCTGCTGATTATTTTCTCAATTAATTGATCAACGGCTTTGTCTCTATATAATGTAAGAAAACAGTAAAAAAAAATGCATGTTATAATTTCCCACAGCCCAAGAAGATGTATTCAAATGAATTGTTTTATTCGTCCAAATCCCAAAGATATTCAGTCTACTATCAAACAGAGGGTCAGATCCTCACATTAGAGAAGCTGGAAACTGCAAATGTTAATGAAAACATTAACTCTCCACATTTGCCAATCTACCTTCATAACACAGTAACGTTAGTGGTTCGCAGGTGCAGTTTTGGCTCATGTATCCCAGGTGAACATGTCTTGAAAATCCACTTAGGGCTTAGAGTCTTCTTTGTATCTTAGGGGGAAAAAGAACACGCGTCAAATACCTTCTCTAAACATAAAGAGCCCTATAAAAGAATCTGTCTTGATTGATCTTTAAAGTGGAGTGCCTACTACTGAGACAAGTGCTTAACAGGTTAATTCAAGTGCATTTCAAGTGCTTCAAAGTACTTTCAAAGCGTTTTCTGCCTTTTTTGCTCTTGTCTCACCCACTAACGAATGTCTTCATGCTCTCTGTATGGACTCTTTTTGCTTTGGTTTGTTCACGTGTCTAGACAGAATGCATTTTGCGGGGCTTTGAGTTGGCTGTCTATTGTCTACCTGTGTACCTGGGGACGGTTGGATGGCTTCACCACATCACAGGGCTTTGTCTGCCTGAGTTTGTTCTCTCATCAGAGACCAGATATAATTGCCTTTCAACTCCTGTCGGCCTCTCTTCTCCTCACTCATGTGTCGTGCAGGGGAGGTGGAACGTCTCTACCTGCCGTGCTTCTATGTAGAGGATAAAGACGCAGGTACACTGGTCACCTGCTGACTGAGCGTGTGCAGAGAGGTTAGGAAAGGGGAGGGAGGGGGCTATTGGCCCACTTAAACCTGATACCTGAAATCCAACCTCAGTACATGGAACAGGACAGGTGTCTGGTTCCAACTATGGCCAAAGTAATGGACGCAAGTGGTGGCGGGGGGTGGTATGGTGTGTGTCTTTTTGTGTGTGTGTGTGTGACAGGGCCTGGTGTGGGAGGTTACAAAATCCTCTGTAACATTAGGAAGGAGCTGATAGAACTTCCCATGTCTCAATCTTTCCTCTGGCCTCTCACCCTTACCTGACCTTTATGCAAATGCGTGTGTGTGTTCATGACCGTGTTGGCGTGTTTGTGTTTATGTGTCAGTAAGTGTGTAAGGTTGGAGAGCTGCGTGCGTTTGCGGCAGCGTCAAGGTCACGAGAGCCCTGAAAGCTATCTGTAAAAGTTAAACAGAGTGCCACTCTGTGATGTCTAAAGCGAGACGTTCTTCGTGCTTGAAAGGTCTGGGAGCATTTTGGCCAAATAACCCTCGAGCCTCTGCTCACACACACCAGAACACCTGGCCTCCATTTTACCTCCTGCCTGACGCAACCCTGCATGTCATGGCAGCTGCTCCATAGACTTGTCCCCTATTTTCCAAGTGAACTCAGGTTACTGTGAAGCATGGTGGCATGGATCAAACCTGAAGAGACAAATATGGCACTGGATGCGCTTGTGAAAGCTAGAGCCGCAACAATTAGTCAATTAATCAATTTGTCAATCGACAGAAGTTTAATCGCCAACTATTTTGATAATTGGAGCATCGTTTTAGTCATTTTTCAAACAAAAATGCCAAACCAATTCCCTGGTTCCAGGGACTCAAATGTGAGGATTTCTGTCATATACTGTATGATAGTGAATTGAGAATCTTTTGGTTTTGGACATTTGGTTAAATAAAACAAGCCATATGAATACAACATCTCGGACTGTGAGAAATTATCTACCAAATTTCATAGCAATCCATCCAATAGTTGTTGAGATATGTCAGCCTGAATGAAAGTGGTGAACCGACGGACCGACCATCATTGCCATCCATAGAACCGTGTTGCTAGCATTGATAAAAAGTACCTGTACAGTAGTAAGGTAACATATAAAGATGCAGGGAACACTGTACATAAGAGTTTCACAGACTTCACAAACACCTCTCATGTGTTTAGCTGCCTTCAGACAACATGACTACCTCGCACATCGTCCCGCCTTCTAATGAACCAACATTTGATTGGTTCTGGCATTCATCCCGCCTTTTATGATGACCACTGATTGGTCACAGGCCTACCCTGCTTTCAACCTCCCGCCTGGTGAAATAAACAAGAAAGCCACAAGAATCTCTCCCCCTCTCCCTCCTTTCCCACCCCTCCTCAAAAACCTCCCCCTTTCTCACCCAAGCTGTATACCTAGTCTCTCTTTAGCTGCATACACGTCTGGACTGTGACAGATGTGCCGGTTTATGCTGAATGTCAAACTTCATTATGGTCACGTAAAAAGGCGTTCACTTAAGTCTGTTGAATGTAATGTAGCAAATCATTGCTGGAGACTAAAACAGATTTAAGAATAGGATACCAACACGGTACTTAAGGTCTTTACAACACTTAGGCATACTTGCAAAGTGCCAAGGACAAGTCATGTTAGTTATACGTATATGCCTTCAAATAAAGCTGCAAGGCCACAACTGCAACAAAAACAGAAGACCTTGACTCCGCAAAACCACAATACATCTAGATTTTGAAGAGGTACTTTGTAAATACTGTTTGTTCTTCTGTAATGTTCAAGTGAGTAAGTGAGTGCAAATTCGTGTGGCTCTCTTCTCTCGCTCCTTTTCTTTTTGCGTCTTTTTGCCTTTAATTCTTTCAGAAAGGTGGATGGAAGGATCTATAATCATTAATTTATCCATCTGCCCGCTTTCTCTGAAACCAGAACTAATCCACCTGTTGCATTATTCACCCGGAACCAACACTCCCAGTCCCTACATCAATATTTCAGTGACGACCATGCACCTCCACCGGACAGTATGATGAGATAGATGTGGATGTTGGTACGGTGCATGGTGGAGAAAATATAGCCCACAGGGGCTTTTGTTCAAAATGAACAAGGTGGAGATGAGTAGACTTTTGTTTTGCTTTATTTTTCATGCTCCCTGTTTAGCATTCATAAGCAGTAAACAAACATTTAATACATGGTTTATAAACACACTATAATGTAATTATGAGAAAAACTACAAGGACATTTTAAAGTGTTTATTAATGAATGGTATTTGTCAACAACTGTAACTTCTCCTATGAAGACACATTAATATTGTTACAACTGTGTTTTAATATATTGTCGTTCATTATCTGTTTGCATACAAGCATAAACGCTGTTTTTTTTTGTTTGTTTGTTGTTTGTATCTGTATTACCAGAAGATGTATGTTTTGTAAAATAGCGGTGTCTTGTAATCCCATGTGGGATGGGCCAGATGTCTTTATTATAGCGTGTTATATACCATTTATTACATGTTATAAATGTTAAATAGGTGCCCCAAAGTCTAACAGAATATATAGACAGTATAGAATGAGATGATTATGAACACTGTTGTTTATGTTCCTAAATAAGCACATTGCCTTTATAACTACATTTTTAACAGTTGTAAATAAAGGGTCTAAAAGATATATTTTTGACTCCTCCAAGGCAAAGAGGACATTTCCGGCAACAGACAGTGACGTGAGGATCATTCATAGATGTGAAAGGAGCTCTCCAGGTCAGCGAGTTCATTTCCTCGACACTGAGGTGGCTGCCAGTGAGTTAACAGCCGGCCATGTGATGGAAATGATCATCGCTCTCAGTGAAATGTAATTTGTTACCATTGCAAATGTATCATGAGAATTAGCATTCCAGTGGCAGTTGTGTTTAACTTTTCAGCTTTTTAGTCTCCTGCATGGGCCACACAGTAATTACTTCCATGTAGTTATTAAAATATGGAGGCTATCTCAACACTATTAGAAGAAGTGGTGCGTTGGGCAGCATTTCAAAACTTCAGGTTTACATTTCAAAATGTAAACTCAGACGTAGAAGCGGCACCATCAGATATGGGGAATCACAGTTTGTAATTAAAGCCAGTAGTTGACAAATTAAGTATGAAACTGGCTGCAGACGGAGCCGGTGAGGTTTTGTGATGTCAGAGTTTGAACTAAAGTCTGGTGCAATGTAAAGTGTGTACTTTATTCTTTGCTTTAACATGACGGTTCCCGCTTCTCCACTTGCACCACAAAGCTTTTGCCATAAGAGTCAGTTTCATCTATTTAAATTCTATGACCGTCTTGTCGGTACTGTGTCTCCACTGAGAGTAACTCTTTATTCTAAACCGCATCCAGCATTAATGATGATGTTAGTTTATATTGACCTTATCGAGCCAACACACAAAAGAAGCAACAAATACTTCCAATCGAGGAGGTCCACGACCATTAATAAAATCAACACCTGCTGCACGCACTTCCTATGTGCTCTGTGAAGTTTATGTTTGTTGTTTGTTTGACTGTATGGCTCATTATGGCATCAGTGCTGTTGCTGTATGGATATATCTGTGAGGCAGATGTCAGAGGGTTATGTCTGTTTCGCAGATGCAAGGTTTGGTGTCTAAAAACCAAAATATGGCAGCACTTTCCTTCAAGTGTATAATTAGCCCTGTTATGACTTCATATTGAGTCATAATTTTCAACATGGTTTCAAAGAAATAAACTATTTCTTCTCACTGTCGCTTTTAGAGGACTGTTGTGGCTGAAGAAGAACAGCAGCCCAGCATCAGACTGCTTTGTATTGTTTGTTCCCATTGGTGATGACCTTTTACTCCTCTGACCTTCATAGGTGCATTTATATTCTATTTCAAGAATTCCCCTAAGAAAGATTGGTTGTGATATCTTCATCCAACAATCATCTGGATCAGCCCTTGAAGACAGAAAGGCACAATAAAATACTCATGTGTGCCTCATGTGATGTTGCATAATTTAATTTCTAAAAACAATAAAAAACAGTCCTGCGAATGACGGAAACCAGATCGTCAGGACTCTAATAAGTGACGATCGTGACGTTAATACATTATTATTTGAAGACAGTGCTGCCTTTATGTGTTTGTAGCTTCAGGAGAGAGACTTGTTCGCGATTATAAACCTGCTTTTTTGAATGTCAGCATGAGGAGACCATCGGAAATACTGCGGTGTGTGAATCATAAAACACACTTAAACCAAAGCACCAGTCTTATTGTTCTATGTCACCGTCTCAGAACATCTTTGTTTATGCAATCTGGAGGTCGTGTCTCTTCGCTCAGGAGTCTGGCGCACCTTCTGAGGCTGCCCGAGAGAGAGGTGTTTACTCATGTTCCTCTTATTGCTGCAGTTAACACGCTGACCCGTGTTTGTTTCCTTTTCAAGTACATGTAGTACATTCCGATGGAATGACAAAAAAAATAAGGCGCTCAGTGAAAGGGAAGGGCAACAAAACAGAGCTTTAAAAGGACTCAGTGTAAATCAAAATCATGACTGTATTTTTCATTCTTCCAATTGAAAAGCTTGTTCAGAGACAGATCGTAATCAAAGTGCTCTGGATTATTAAGATTGTCACTGATGTTTAGCACTCACCGAGAATGATCTACTCTGCAGCTTGACCGTAACTGTAGTGTACAGTATCTGTACGTTAGCTTATCGTAAGACCTCCTTTTTGTCTATAAGTGCTTTAATGTGTCTGTGATTAAAGTTAACTGCCAGGGCCATTTCTGCAGAGCTGGTTTGAAGGCCATAATGTGTTCAAAGCCACCAGCTCAACCGCAATGAAACAATTAGAATCACTGAGCCGAACTGCTGGTCCCTAATGGCGTTCTCCTCCTAGGCATGAGCAATCAAGACTTATCCAAGGCATGACCAACGGAGCCAGAGGGGACCTGTGTCGGCTGGAAACCCGCAAAAGCCGCTCACATTTGCTGATCTAAAATCCGCGTAGCTCTTTGGGAATACATAAAGATCATAGCCATTGGCTTTGGGTGCTGACCCCAGATCAGCACTTCCACTCTGCTTGACTTTGAAGTTTGGCCTCAGATTGCAACGGCGGTTTGAAGCCAAAACCACGAGACAATGAGACTGACTCATTTCTTTCCTACGAGGGGGGAAAAAAAAGATTTTGAAAAATGTGGCCACATCTAAAAAAATTATTTATTCATCATTAGAGAAATGCTGCTTTTGCATTTCTGACCTAAATATAAGAGAATTACAACTATAATTATGTATGAGTGGCTCCGTAATTACAGTAAAACTGATTTTTTTGTATATTTTTAGTTGAAATTTTCAGTCATGTTATCTATTATGTAATATTTCTTACTTTTTTTCTTCAATTACTTGAAAATAAACTGTTGAGAATCATGTAAATCAGTTTTCAGCTGTGTGTTATTGTAAAGCAAACAACATTTGAATGACAATCCTTTCCACAGAGGGAAGCCCCTGCAGCCTTCTTAAGAATTTCGGGGGGGAAAAGGCCGAATATGTGGTGCTTCACTGCATCAAACAAATTGTTTTCTGGTGTGACGAAACATTTTTTCCGTCACGGACGACCGGCTTCCAACATCTGAGCCTTGTTAGGACTGTTACACAGAACAACAAGACTGCAGGGCGAAGCAATGAAGAGATCAGTCAGTAATTGATCAGCAATAGTTCAATAGTGATTTGTGCTTGCTATTACAGCACAGCGATGATTAAACAGTTTCAAAATTTCAGCGCCATAAAAGAAGAGTCAGAGACATACTCTGTGTATTTGTTTGTGTGTTCGTCCGTGTGCGTGGGTGTGTATTGTGTGTGTTGTCATTCTACACCACAAATTCAAGCCACAGAGCCACTGACCAGATGTTTTTTCTCTTTCTCCCTCTCACTCTCCATCTCTTTGCATTTTTCTGTCTCTTCTTTTCACTCCTTTGTTCTTTCCCTGAGAGTTTTCATTTTTATTGCTTCACAAGTTCCCATTCATTCATTTATTTAGCCAGTGCCTTTATACCCACGGGTAACATGTTACGCTCAATGTACGAGCTCCTATGTTTAACGCCGCCCTCAAGACCCACCTAAAACGCATATAATGACTTTCTTGATCTAAGTAGATCACGCCAGATACATTCAAGACTTAACGGCTGCAACTAATGAGTATTTTAAATATTGAATAATCTGTATTATTCAATTAATCTTGTCTATAAAATGTCAGAAAACTATCAGTTGATTATTTAAATAGCTGCTAATTAATTTCCTGTCTATGGGCTCAATTAATCGACTACTTGTATCAGCTCTACAAGACTTAGAAAGGGTGTTTTTCATTTTCATGCAATAACGTGACATACACATTAGTGTGAAAGGGAAACCTTCATCACACCTAAAATGCTGCACTTGCGGGGGTTTGTTTTTCGATCTGTGTCACCGTGCATCAACACCTTGCTAGTGTTCTTCAGAGAATTGTGTCTGTGCATGTCTGCCTTGGAGAATCTCCTTATGGCAGACTCAGTCCTAAAAAATGTCAAACAGCTTGGCAAGACACTGAGGAAAGTTTACAGTATGTGAGGCGAGGATCTTTTATCAATTATATACGGCATGTTAAAGAACTACATCATAAAGTGCTGTCCGTGGTGCTGAATCCTGTCTGCAGGTGTTGACATGTAAATGGTCCTCTGGTACCTGAACATGTGGGTAAAGTGTCACACAGATAGTCAAGTTGACAGTTTGACCAATACTTGTGTGGTTGTGCTTTAGAAAATGTCAGAAAATACCGAAGGTGACTTCTACATTGTCTGTTTTGTCAAACCAACAGTCTAAAACTCAAAGATATTCAGTTTACCATCACATAAGAAAGAAAAACAACAAATATTACCAATTGAGAAGCTGGGACTAGAGAAAACTCTGTATTTTATATTAACATTGACTTAAAAGATTAATTGAAAATCAAAATAGTTGCAGACGGGCCCATCCTGGTGGCCTAAGGGTTAAAGTGCCAACCATGAGCCGCAACGTCCGTGAGCCCCCATCTCTCTCTCCCCTAATTTCCTGTCATCTCTCTACTGTCAGCAAGCCAAAAAGAAAACTTGTTGCTGATTAATTTTCTGTGAATCGATTAATCAACTAATCGTTTCAGCTCTAAGTCTCTAAAGTAGACATGAGCCCCGAGAAAAAGTAAACACACTCATTCATACACACACAGTATTTCATCTTGCTCTCCCGTAGCCAATTACACAAATAATACGATTATGCAATCACTGATCACCAATATATCAACATGAATTGCTGATGATCATTACACAGCCTGTGAAATTCTGAACAGTAGTTGGTCTTTCACCAATACTCCCATCAAATCAATCACTGCCATCTGTAAAGTCAGGTCCTCAGCGGGAAACAGGAGGCTGTAAAGTTGATGTGAATGACAGATTGTTGGCAGCACCCAACATCTGCATAACCTCAGAGTTAACTACCTTATAGGGAAATGCTGACTGACTATGTGTGCAGGTCTTTTTACATAGAGATTGTTGTGCTGTTGGTGCGTCGCCAAAAGGAATTGTTTGGAAAAATCCTGAAGTGCTAATGCATGATGGATTGACGCTGGGCGACTAAAAGAAGGAAGAAACACGGTAGGACATGATAACTCAAATCTATCTGCTGCATACCTTGGGCAGGAGCCAGTAGTTCCAGTAATAACTGAGAAACTTATGAGAGAAGAGAGGAGAAGAAAAGAGAACAGAAGAGAAGGGGCAGGGGCGGAGATATGGTTGTTGTCTGACAATGTGAAAAGGAAATTAAACAATGCTGAAACCAGACAGTAGACCTGGATTCTTGAAAGGTGAAACGCAGCAACACACGTAAGGTACAACTTCTTTCGTCCAAAAACAGAGAGATGTTTATCTAAAGATTAAGCTCCAAGTAAAGAAATCACTTGATAGTATCTGTCAAAACAGCTGAGGGGGACTTGACTCAGCTCAAAACCGTTCTGTGCATCTTCAAATGAGAAAAAGAAACTCTGTCTCTTATTATCAGGCATAGGCAATTACGTATCATGGAGGGCGAGAACTCATAGGTTTTTAACTCCGCCATAAACACTACAGGAGGTAATTTTTCTAATGAGCATCCCTTCGACCGGAGAAGAAGGACTAATCAGGAAAATTAGCACATAACTTCAGTCAGAGACACTTGAACTAACCATTTATAGCAAATGGCTGTAAAAACACATTTGGCAGAAAAGGCAGAAAAGCAACGAGGATTATGCTGGGTGAACAACCGCCCCTCTTAATAAACATAATAAAAAGCACCTAGATTGGGGTGGTGGAGGGAGTAACAGTGTGAGGTGTCAGGTTGTAATGGCTGCGCTGTGCACCTGCACAAATATGATTGGATATACAAGTCAGCTGGTAGCCACACAGCTGTGAATGAGCCAGTGATTGTGACGCATGAATGAAGCAGCTGATGCCAATCAGCTAATGCAAGCGCAACTTCAATGCTCTGCCTGAACTAGTGCTATGCTTCATCTTTTATTTATAAATAGACTTGATGTCATTTATTGAAGTTGAGTCCAAAGTATTTAATGGTTACTGAAAAACCTTATAATGAGTAGGGCTGGGTATTGAAATTCAATATTGTTTTGGTACTGACCAAAACGTGTCTTTGCCCGGCCCAGAGTATAGAAAACTGTCAAGTACTGTAGGCGTCACTGAATGGATGGTCACAGTCATAGTCTTATTAACTTCTTCGGATAGTTTCTGATTCAAAATGAGATTTTGCCCATTTCAGACAACATTTAACATTTCAGACACTTCTTTTGTTAAATGAAAAAAGTGAGAAAAATGTTAATATTTCTCAAATTAGAGAATTAAAACAAGACTATTTTGGTACCATAAGTACCAGAATTCAGATATCTTAGTATTGAAAAATTCCACACAAGACCCAGTGATAATCAGGAGGATAGAGATGGACCTTAGAGCACTGCTAAAGGAACGAGATATGAAGGAAAGGTTTTCTTTCCTTCTTTCGGACCTGCTCTGTTCAACTGGTGGGGTTTTGTCTGGTGAAGGGGAGGAGACAGAAAAAAGGGGGAGAGGGAGGGAAAGAGAAAACGGGGTGGGACAGATCCCCCCCCCGGCACACACACAAACACACATGTACATGTGCAGACACACATGCACGCACACATAAATGCACACAGCTCTTCAAAGCCAAGTGGTTTTCATAGACATCCAATTACACTAAGAGACGACATCTGGGGAACTGCAGCAGATAAATAAGGTGAAAGGAAAGACAAGATTCAGTCACCTCAGAGAAACTCCAGATAACCAGGGAGAGCACGGCTGATAGGAGATAGGAGGGAGGGAGAGGCAAAGGAAAGAGGGAGGGGGCCAAAGGAGAGGGAGCCACACACAGGAGGAAAGAAGAGAGGCAACTCACTGCTCCAGCGCTCAGACTCCGAGAGGCAAGGACAGAGGAGAGATAGGGAGCTCAGCTCACTGACAAGACGCACAACAAGAGAGGGGAGAAAGACGAGAGCTCCCGGGCTCAGTTACACACTCAAGTAACTTCAAACCAGCTCCGACAAACCAAGAGAAACAAAAAGAAAAGAAGAGAAGAAAAGAAGAAAGTCTGGATTCTGTGACTCTTTTTTTTTTTGTGGCCTGCCTTGCGTGGATTTCTCTGGACATTTTATGAGAAGCAGCATTAATCCTTTTTTGACTTCCTGTTTTTATTTATTCATTTTGCGCTGAGCAGTTTGGCATCTTTCATCCAGACCTCCTCCGCCTTCCTGTTATCCACCTCCCTGGACTGGAGAAGATAAATGGTTTTGGGACATGCGTGTGTGTGTGTAGATTTTAGCGGTGTATATGAACGAGCTGATAATGTCTTTGGATGTGAGAGTGTAGGTGTACGTTCAAACTTTGAAAAGGGATTTTGAGTGTGTGACCGACCAGGAGCAAAGAGCGGCAGCGTTGGGAGGAGAGGGAGGAGGTTGTGAGAGGTCTTTGAGGTGAGCCCCCAGTTGTTCCCGTTGCGAGGTGATCTGAGTTATGGATGTTGACGCATTCCTGCGGCGCTGCTGAGGAATAAACAGCACAGGGGACTACAGCAGAGTCAGCCACAACACTGCAGGCTTTGCCACCACCAGCAGCTGCGTCGCCATCACCATCAATATCACCGATAAGGTTACTTCTGCTACCACAATCACATCTACCGCAGTCAGATTGTCTTTACTCCAGCCATTCTACAGGTCCCAGTGAGGGTGGGGGTCCCCAGAGAGAGGAGGTGTAGTCGGTCAGTCAGGGGGAGTTTCTCCCACTCTCGTTCCCTCTCCCTGCACCCAGCTCAGCATGCCCCAGCCCCTGAGCACCTCCATAGCTCTCCCAGCTCCACTACCATGTGTAGATGGACAGTGACACAAGGTGCACCGGTCGCCTGGTTCTCCTCCTGCCCCTGCTTCAGACCTCCTTCACTCCTCCTCTCCCTCACCTTCCTCCTCCTGCTTCTCCTGCTCGGACCTTCCTCATCCTCGCCCCTGTCCACTTTATCATCAGACTCTGAAAAGAACCACAATGCACCGGGAGGGACGCCTCCTGACATCTTCATCTCACACCCGCCACCTTTCTCATCACCCGCACCGCTGCACGCATCCTCTGCGAGGTTGCCACGGGCGACCAATGTGTCATCGTCCTCCGCGACGGTCGTCGGGCGCCACGTGCGGAGCAGCTACAACCATCTACAAGGAGATGTGCGCAGGAGGAAACTGTTCTCCTACCAGAAATTCTTCCTTCGCATTGACAAGAAAGGAAAAGTTAATGGCACCAAAAGTGAGGACGATCCATACAGTAAGTCAACTTTGTTACATTTCTGACTTTCTTCTCATTTTAAGCAGTATTTAATTATGAAAAAAGCAACTTGTGAGAATTAGAAAGCAATCTGGGAATTTCTTAAGCCATTTTATTTCCTCTTAAGATTTTTTGTTGGACAAAAAAATTGATAGAAGAGCAGCCGAATGCAAAGGGAAGTCCACTTTATGAAGTTTGCTATTGAGCTTTTTTAAATCTGTCAAAGAGAACACTATGGCAAAGGATGCACTGGTTTTCTCCCACAGCATCTCGTGTGTTTATCTGTGAAGAGAGATGTTTCGCTTTTTCTACCCTGGGAAACCGTGCACATTATGACAGGTGACTGGGCAAAAGAACGAATAACAGAGCAGCATGATTTTCAGCCTTCTCACCATGTGTACAGGCAGGCATATTTGCCAGACTACAGAGAGTTAGGGAAGGGAGAGCATGACAGTGGGAGAAGAGAGGAAAAAACCAAATGAGTAAGCCAGGAAGATAAAAAAAAAAAATAAAGAGAGGGAGATGATCCACTGGAACCAATTAGAAATTGCCCAGAGAAAGTTCTTCTTCTTTGAGGAAATATCTAAAACACAGCTATTACCAAACCCCTGGGGAGAATGACAAGTACACTTACTCCTTGCTGCTGTTGTACTGTTGCTATAATAGTGGTGGGCATATGCTAAGTATGAGGTTATACGGACTCAGATGTAAAGTAATAACCATGCGATTCCTGCTCATTTTTTCTGGTTGTGCATTTTGAGGGCTGTGAAATATGATTTTAACCTTTATTTATCCTGAGAGGGGTCACTGAGCACACATGCTCTTTTGTCAGCACCACTCAGCCTCACATTCACACAGCTACACTCTTTCACTCTGGGTAGACTCCCAGCTCTTCGTCCTCCACCGTGGGGCACTGAGAAACTCTACTGGTACCTTTAATGCACCTTGAGATACCTTAACTGTAGTTTTTGAGAGAGGAAAGGGTATGATTGTATGAATGAGTATAAAATGCAGCATTTTGTGGAAACTCTTGTAAGATAATAGGACTGTAGATGCATGCTAAGAATGTGTATTGACATAAAATTATGGTGAAAGCTTTGCTTTGTTTTCAGTTACTTAAAAACCAGACTGTAACACAATAGCTTTATCGTAGCATGCAAACCTCAACTGTACCTATATACGCACATAAAATACTTTTAAGGACTTGTAAGGGTCATCACAATTATTTATGACTGATCCAGAACAGAAAATCAGCTATTATCATTCTGTAGTCCACATCTTTATCTTCTAGTTAAACACATCTGGAAGTTCTCCAGGACTGACACAGTCTTCTGGTCTCTGCGCAGCTCAGAAAAGCTGCATCGCCTGAGGGCACATTGACAGTAGTTGCTGAGGGAGAACAGAACATTACTCCCACATTTACCTGCCCAGAGTTCCCCTGCCAGTTCACTGAATTAGATGGGTGCAGTCCAAAACACGAGCTAATTTCTTAAAGATTATACAACAGGCTCTCACTGCGTTACGCCTACTGTATGTGTATGAATCTGTCAGCATGTCAGGTGTGTGTGTGTTTCTGGGAATGTAACCTTCAAAAATGGATCTTTATCACTCACACACCTTTTATACTGTACACATGTCATAGGTTTGTATGCATCTGTCTGTGGGCTTGTGGTGCTGTACAAGCCTCTCCTGCTAAGAGCACACACACATGCACACACACACACACACACGCTTGAGCACAGAGAGGCCAGTCTTGCACATGGCCTCCATATGGCAAAGCCCACTTTTATTAGGGCCAGGGCCAGTGTGAATATGTGTGTGCGTGTGTGTGTGTGTATGTGCGTGTGTGTGTGCCACTCAGACACCAAGGCTCTGCCAGACATGGCTGAAGGAATTTCAATTAGCGTCTCTTCCTCCCTCCCCTTGCCTGCAGTCCTCTCTGACACACACATGCACATGTGCACACACACACACACACACACATACACTTTTACACACACATGCACATAAAGAGCTCAACCATTAGGGTGCAACGTGTCACTAACTATAATGACATCAGGTCATGGCATTAGAGGCACAATCCATCAATTTCAACAGCTCTTTCTACTTCATTGTGGTGGGAAATTGGTAAGAACTTTCTAGAGGAAAAAAATCTTAAATATGAGGACTTGGCCATGGAGGCCAAACCTTTCGGGTCATATTTTGTCTTGGCGGCATATTTAGCGGGCATTTCATCAAGCCGTATCTACCTGATAGCAAGTGCAGATGTTTAACGTGTTTCAGGTTAAAAGACGATGGGTGGAAATCTGGTGATAAACTGGAGAGATTTGGCTGTGATGAAATAGCGTTTGTGACTTCGACAGTGTTTGCATCTGTGCACAAGCTTGCACATACGGCAGTTTGTATGCGCCACCTCCTGCTATTTTGCATGTGCTCTAAAATCAGCAGAGAACAAATTGTACCTTTCAAACTAAACCAAACAGAACATAATTAAATTCTCCTCCTCCAACTGAGAACATGGATGTCGTATTTGACATACTAGACAGCGTGTTTTTTTGCATGACCATCACTGCTCAGAAGTTGTTCATTTATACTGTATAGTTTTAAAGCTGATAGAACCAAAACAACTGCCTCAAAGCTGCACACAGACCTTTAGACAAATTAGTTCTTTGAAGCAGGTTTCTGGTCTTAATGTGCTCATTAGAAACACATGGCCCTTTCGAGATGATGCAAAGTTAGCTTGCAGAAACCCCGTTACATATAACGTACTATATCATATAATGCACCTACATAACACAGTGGACTAAAATTGCTCCAATGTGTCAGAGCAAACTCAGCTGT
The DNA here is from genome assembly GCA_003416845.1 of Oplegnathus fasciatus. NCBI lineage: Eukaryota > Metazoa > Chordata > Actinopteri > Centrarchiformes > Oplegnathidae > Oplegnathus > Oplegnathus fasciatus. The sequence goes on along the minus strand of NTHP01001073.1, from coordinate 44,131 downwards.
CGCACATGTATATATGCAAGTCGACCCAAAACCTTATTTGTCAAAAATGGGCCACTTGCTCAGCAAAGCATCAAATTGAAAACTAGAGAGGGGGCATTTGTTAGTGTTGTTATCATGGTCTAGTAGTCTGGTAATGTTCAGGAGGTCAGATTGCAAATGAGAGTCATTAGATGGTGTCAGAGGTGATGAAGAAGTTTCAGCTCCAGCTCCGGGGTCGTGGCTCTCCTCCACAGCCCAGCCTTTCTAATCATCTTGTCAAAGCTGAGGGCAGTACATCATTCAGGGTTTAGGGCCTGCATTGTGAATGTGTGCTTACTGGTGCGTGTCGGCGTTTGTCTATTTGCGTTAATGTGATCAATGCCCATCTATCCATCTCACCTCATAAGCCCTTCAAAATAAGGCGCTCCTAGCCTGAATATGGAAATCCTGTCATGCGATTAGCATTGATCCTGCCACTGACCATGAGCAACAGAACTGTCCTTGTTTTCTTCCCTCGATGTCGTCCACGGGCTGTCACATCTTGTTTACAAACAAACGAATAAAGCAAGGAAACAAATGGACATGTGTTTGCAGTTGGACCACAGACTTGCGGCTGTGCGTAGCTCAATTAGTATTCAATGGTGCCAACTTGACCACAGTTGGAGCTTTGATTCTCACTGTGGCCACCCGGATTGTAAAAGCTGCCGCACATTATTGTTAACATTAATCACAGACGACACATTACCCACTGACATGAATTAATCTAACGCACCACAATTTATGGAGAGTCTAATACACTGGACATTATTCTGATTTAGTGCAGGTTTTCCATGTCCGGGGTAATTACACAGGTCTGCCCCCTCTGGTTTGACCTCTACCTATTGACCCGAGTCAGGAAGCTTTGTTAATGGGAAGGTCAGCGCTACACATTGTGCATCACTTTTGGCTGTTCTGTTACTCTGCCACTGTCAGTTATGTGGTGTAGCTGTAGTAATTTCATTTCACACTCTAAATTGAGATGAATAATTCTGGTGCAAGACTACAACACATTTGTATTTCCAATGATACCTTTGCATCCAAATTGCGCTGGAGGAAACATTCTTTTACGGTGCATATTCTCCATCATGCAAAGTCATTTTGTCTGTTACCAAGTCTAAAAAGTTTGGTTTTCTTTTCGTTCCATTGTTGTAATATTGTTTCAACCTCTTTCCAATACAAATCAACTTGTTTCAAGGCGTTTTTACGAGGATCAGTATCTTGAAACAAGACAAAATAAAGGCACATCACTGCAAACTTACACTTGAGTAAATTCGAGTGAATTCATGAAACAAGTTGATTTGTTTTTGGAAATGTTACAACTATTTCACTGCACTGGCAGATTTTTCCACTTGTTTTGAGAACATTGGACCATTAGGACTAAAAATTACTTGGTGACATGGAGATTTTTGCAGTTACACTCCATGTTACAAAAAAGGAAACTGCGCCTTTTAATACACGTGGAATGTAGAACAAAAAGTGTGTTTCAGAAACATTTGAATAAGGTCACAGCCACAACAACTTCTTCATCTTTCTCCTCCGCAATGACTCAGCGTTGTGAACGCAAAACAAAAATTTAACAAGTGCTTGCCCTTCTTGAATTTTTTTTTACATCTTTAAATTAGTCCCAGTCTTTTCCATTTCTCTGTTCCTGTATATCTTTATTTTGCTGCCTTACTCTCAGCGTTTCTCCCTGCTCTCTGCTTGATGAGCGTGTTTGGGGTTCTCATGGGAAAAGGTAACAGTGTGGCCCATAAAAGAGAGTTATGAGGAGGTACTGGATGCACCAGAGGTTAGTGTCAGCGTTGCTTTTCATTCAAAGCTACTTTGACATCTTCATGGACTCTTCTCTCCAGCGGCCGTAAATAAAAGCGGTGTGCAAACGTCACCGCCCAAGCTTGTTCAGGAAATACTGAACCTATCATCGAGTGCTCCTAAAGCTGCCAGAGCCAAGTTTAACATCCACAATTACATTCAGCCGTACTCTGAAAACAGACAATAAACATATACTACCTGCACACTCCCCTCTGATCCTCCCTCCAACTCCACTTACATTCATTTTGCTTATGGCTGAGACAAATAGGACGTGCTCCTGATAGGTTGTAAACAAAAGTCATGGAAAGCCATTCAAGGTAATGAGTGAAATTAGTCAGGCTCTTTTACTTAATCACCTTATAAACATCTTAAAAGCTACAATCTGTCTGTGTGGAGGAACAAATAAAATATTTTTCTTCATGGTGATGTTTTGTTAATATCTCAAAGAGTCTGGATCAAATCATGTCAGTTCTGATTCATGAGTCCTTTACTGGAATCTACGGAGCAAACGCTGTCAGTGTCCTGCAGAAACATTACATAATATTGATCATCTTACATAAGAGCAATGTTAACTGACAGATAGCTTTGCCCCGTACATTCAGAAATTATTTAATGGATAATGAAACCAAGCCAAAGCATTGATAATATGCTGTAAACGTTTGAGAATGACGGATTAACGAGCCATTTACTGGTATTTACTGGAAGTTTAAAAGCACTTCACGTATGTTATTACATAATTTTTGATGCCGAGATCATCAGAACATCATCAGAGTCCCAGAAATCAGGCCGTCAAAGTCTAAAAAGCAGAGACTCTTTGCACTGAGAAAACCTGCACGTACTGATGTGCTGGTTACACTGTGAAGCAGAGGCTGCGAGGGAGTAACCGTTACTGACTTTACTTGTTTTAGAAAAGTACAACTTGCTGTCTTTTAATAAATATTAGACATGGCATGAAACTTTGGAAACTATCAAAGGCTCCAATATGAGTTGTTACGCAAGAAATTCTCATGGCAACATGTGCAGTGCTCGTTGGTCTTTGGCATTTTCATCTCACGACCGCAACAGTCTAGTTCAGTGATGGTCTACGTGTTAGTGTGATTAAATTTAGTAATAAAAAATGTCACGTACAGCATTCATTTGTAAAAATGGCACCCGTTTTTGACTTGCAAATTTGATCAGACTTGAGTGACTAAATTGTAACGTTTCAGTCAAACACAATAATTTATCTAAAAAAAAAAAAAGTTCATTTTTTT
>NTHP01001073.1:0-20347 GCA_003416845.1 Oplegnathus fasciatus | reverse complement strand
TTTTATTCCTCACAGTACAGTGGGAATGAGACTATCCCATGCAGTCGCAGTGTTTACATTCGCTGTGATAGAGGGCTGGGGTTGCGATGAGCAGAAGGTTTGCAGTGGAAATTGCTAAGCTGGATGTGTGTTACCGAAAAGGAGAAGATACTTGAGCCTTTTTTCAACTTGCTTCAACTCGTCTTCACTCTCAACAATCTCTACCGGCATCAAGAATTTGTAGGAGAAAACATGAGCAACCTACAGCTGACCCACCACAGTTTTTGTGTTCCCCATGTGGTATCTCCGTAGGTGTCCCCGATGTGTAACCGCTGTAGGTAACGACATAACCCCTTAACACAGAAGTATAAATGAAGATTAAGTGGTGACAACAAGACACAGTGACAATCCCCATTTTTAGGATGATTATCAGGACCTTCTACTGTCAACTCAGGATTAACAAAGTAGAAACAGGCGATTTTGCATTTTTCAGCCTTGATTCAGTGTTATGCTGCATTTCAGACAAAATCCTATTTCAGGTTGAAGTCCTTTGGAATGGAATTTAGAAGAGCTGAAAGAGAAACAGTCCCTTCCTTACAAATCCCAATTTAACCCCTGGTGATAAGACATGAAAGCTGACTGGAGAAAAGCTATTTTTATCCAAGGACAAGTGGTGCTTTTATTTCTAAGACTACACAACAAAAGTGCCAAAAGTTCTGTCAGTATTATATGGTGAAAGTGATTTGTGAATTAACTTAATTATGAAACTTTTAGTAACATTTCTATGTAGGCTAATGTTTTATACTATATGGTTGGTATGTAATTTGAAAGTACTCCTGGCAAGTTTAATTTTTAGTCTCTGTGATAAAGAGTAACTTGGATTGGATTTGAATTGGATAGGCTATTTAACACAACCAACACAGTTCAGTTCACAGGTGGTTTGAAAAATGACTCTCCCTAATACTGATATTTTTCAAAATGATATCCGCCGGTGATGAATACAATGTTTTCTTTAATCAGCTGCAGCTTTTAATAAATCTGGATCCAACAGTCTCAACACAACCTGCTTAGGAGCAGAGTTGTTGTGCAGTGACTGTGATTATATGATCTGTTTCAGCATGAAGCACCACTGTAAAACCAAAAGGTCGGGGTTGAGCCGTTAGTTAACTTGCTAAACCACTAATCTTACTCGGTGAGAGGGAACATGGCTCTGACAAAGCAGTTTCACCCATTTCTCTCCCCTCCTCTCTTGCTCCCTCTCTACTTCAGAGTAAAACAATGCCTGCTTCATTTCAACCGAGCACGCTCCAGCTGGGCCTCACAGAAGAAGAAGGGCAATCACAGAGAGAAGATGAGTCCTGTGATGGTTTGGCTGTGGTGTGTGTGAACGCACACACATGTGCGCGCATGCATGATGTGGTCCCAATAGCACGGAGCCCACAGGAACATTGATGAGGTTTTCAGTAATGCACTTTGCCTTTCAGCACAATAGAAGACTTCCCATTGATGTCATATTCTGCAAGTGCTCCACGCCAGTGCATCATCGCTGGACTGCAGACACCATCTCTAACTGGTCTGCATTATAATTATAGGTTCAAGATTTTTTCAGAAAAACAGTGGCAGTAAACTGCGAGTCCAAATCAGTAATTTATGAGGAAAGAATGTTTTGGCTTTTTTGAGATGTGTTTACACTGAAATGATAGTCAAACTGCAGTCTACTAATCAAAAGCAGCCAAATAAATGCACTTGATGAATTATAAACAAACCACAGCCAGCCTCGTGCAGGTGAGCCAGGACTGTAATGCTACACTTTCATTTTGTTACAGTTTAGATTTTACTTTGTGTGTATCAAAATCTGATCTGCGCCAATACATTACGAAAGAAAACCATGCAATCCATTTATACTGCAGCAACCCAAGAAGGACGAAAAGTGCAGCTAATTTAAGACAAGCTTTCGTTTTTACTTCTCAGTTTTAGCATTAGTTTTACTCACAAATGATAAGTAGAGCAGTGTGATGATGTCTCAATGCTAAGAGCACCCTGAGTGTACATATTACAGTAAAAAAAAAAATAAAATAAAAAAAAAAGATCTCCTGGCAAATGTAAAACACATGTTGGCTCCATATGAAAGCAATAAACAGCTTCTGGCCCCATGTCCCCAATTCCAGCCGTCATACAGGGCGAGCGTAGATAATAGCAACAACGACTGTCCAGAACACATTTATTGCATTTAATTATTTAGTACGGTGCTTTCAAGCCCCCAAGGTCATATGAGACGCAATCATTCAGCGTTAATCACACAGCTTGAAATCCTAATCAAAGTCATGTGTGAGAGCTTAGTGTAATCTTAGTAATGAGTTGATTTTTCTATTATATGATTGTCAGACGTTGTTGATTGTCACACTGCCATACTGGCTTATGATGAGAAATGCAATATTATAATTTTATCTTTTCATATTGGATATTTCTTTATAGTTTATGAACTCAATAATGCCAAGTTCCACACCAATAATTAATCTTAATAGTTTTCCTTTTTAATAGATAATAGCACATAAGACCAGTAATTACTGTACATATTTTATCTATGCAGGTGACTCCACTATAACTAGTGTGCTTGCTGCTACAGTAGCTATATTGTGTCCTCAGCAGACACTGGCTGGCTAGTGCCCTGAGGGTGTCCCCGCAGTCTGGCAACCTGATTCACACATGGACACACAAATCATCACTGCTACAGCTTTAACAAATAAAACCAAAGACAAACCGTTCCACAGTACATTCTTGTTCATATTTTTCTAGACACTGTGGACAATAGCACCAGACATTAACTTCAAAACTAAAGCTTAAAACATGAGAAAACAAAAGGAAAAGCCCTTCCTGAAAAGATTTGGCTTTATTAGACTGTCAAAAATGATGGCCGGCTAATAGGAACCGCAGGTCGCTGGGGACTTTGCGGCCTGGGTGTAATGCAGTCAGCCTCAGTCTTTTTTTCACTGTGGAGGGAACAGTGGTTATGGCAGAACAAGACTAGGACGGGCAACCACAATGTCACTCACAACTCTGTGCCCAGATTCTGTGTGGGTACATGTGTGAGTGCAAAAAGGCACTTCTATGTGCTGTAAAAGCGCCGTCGCTGCGTGTACATCTGTGAGCATCGACTGCAATGTGTGCACGAGTGTGTTTTGTCTCTCATCCGTCATGCCAAGCTGCAGTGAGACGACTAACCACCCGGCCGTTTGATCACTATGGCATAGAGACTGTGCGAGGACAGCGGTGGTTTAGACCGGCATTCTTCATCTATCCCCTCAGGTCACCTACAGATCCAGATGTGCGATAGCTCGTAACCTACAGTGACTCTGGTGGCGTCTGGTGGGGACCTCCAGCTGTTCAAAGTGTTTTGAGTTTGCAGCTGCTGAATTTGGCGGGAAGTGTTATTTTGCTGGAATTCTTTAACCTCTGTTGTGCTCGTGTGTCAAAGTCGAGTTGTTTTTTTGGTTTTTTTTTACTTGTGTGTGCTTGTGTGCGATTGTGTGTGTCCCATAAAGGATGTCAGACTATTTCATAAAGGGCTCCTAAACGCTGTGCTGCTGCAGGCTGTTTGTTTAGAGAGAAAACAAGCCGAATGAGACAGAGGAAAGAGACTCTTCAATTTCCTTATCTCTGATTCTCCCTGGTAACTGTCCAATATCCTTGTATCCCGTGTGTGTGTGAGCACTCTGTCTCCTCCTGCAGAGTCCAGTATGTGCGACCTGCATTCACAAGCAGCCTCTTTTGCTTTGCTTTCCATAGTAACAATCTCCATATGGCGGGAGTTATGATGTTGTGCTTTTTCTTGCATGAAATGGATCGGATAGAACTGATGACGGCCCAAGCTTTTTCAACAGCTTTCACGGTACTTCACGTCACACACACACAGTTATTGATATGCTTATATCCATACAAACATTGGCAAACATATAGTAAACTACAAGAGGATACAGACACACACAATTACAGTTCATATGCACACACACACACACACAACAAATGTGCCTTCAAATGCAGACACGCACACACACCACCCACCAATGCTTGCTACAGGTTTGGCCTGATCGTGCTCACTTCCATGTGTCTTTCATAAGGTAGACCTACCCCTTACTGTGTCTTACTCCTGCCCCATCCAACCTTCCATGTTTATCATCTAATGACTCTCTCCTGTACCACACCACACTGAACTGAGATGAAAGTTCAAGATTTAAAAGAAGGCTTTCAACTAATATTTCAAAGCTCTTTTAAGGAAACAATATAAGGATTATAAGCATGCATTCTGATACTTCGTCAAACTTATCTTTATATACTTATATTTAATTTCACCTATATTTAACCAGTAAAGACTCTGGCCAGAAACCCCTTTTTTTCGTAGACCCGGCCAAGATGGCAGCATAAAAAGTTGCAGAAACAGCACAAAAGCAAAACAGTCAAAACCACACTAAAAAAAATGCAACTCTACACTTAAAGTCAGCCAGAGTTATCAGCTTCCTCAATTTAACTGAAAAAGTGGCAGATTGGTCGATGAAGTGATAAGTTTACAAAGATAATGAGGATTCATCACACGTGAGGATACCACATTGACCTTTTCACATGACCACATACTAAAAATACTGTGCATTACTGCTGCTGTTGCTACTTTTCTTTATCTGGCGTTCTTTTTCCCACCTCGACTTACATTTGTCGGAGAACATGCAGCCGTGCGGCCATGCTCTCAGAGGAGATGGGATGTACAATTATAAACCGTCTTAGTTCACATTTCCAGCTTTCATTGACCCCTTCAGTCTGCCTCCTCGCCCTCTTTTCAATCAGCTCCTCTTCTCTATACTCAGCTCTGCCTGTACTGTAGCTGTCCTCACCCTGACATCTTACTGGCTCGCTCTCCTCCTTTTCTCTCTCCTGTTGTTTTACTAGCAGAGCTCTCCCAGCCAGATGTACTCTATAGTCAGAGTTTATCTTACCTTGGCTTTAAAACTCAGGTTCTCCACATGATTAAAAAGAGTCAGGGACTGAGAGCAGACTTCAAAAGAGGGGGGATGAGGGACCTCAGGGAGAGAAGGAGATGGGGAAGGAGGGACGGGCTGAGTACCTAATGATGACAATACATTTACTTTCATGCGTGTATTCACTTGCTGCACTGATGCTACTTGCTATCACCGTCCAGAAGAAATAGTAAATCTCACTTTGGACATACAGCATAGAAGAAAGACAAGTGTACACTCAGACTGCATTAGTTTCAGCTGAGTGTATCTAATAAACTGGCAACTAAGACAACAGTCCTGCAATAAATCCTCCCTTCATGGACATTATAAGAGTGTTATGAGTTTCTATTATGTTGTGCTCCCAATTAATATCAATGGGAGTATGCTAAATACCAGACACACCTCACTATAACGCCCTAACCCTAATACAGACATTTTTTTGTTTGAACAGGACGATACTGAAGACAGTAAGTCTACAGTAAGATACGGTGACTACAGAGATAATTTGTTGTTTCTCTTCTGGGTCACAACCTGATGTCTGGTCACCTACTGTATAAGACAGGATAAGACACTGAACCAGTCCTGTCTCTGCTGGATGCCTTTGAATAGCTGAATAACATCTGAATGTTGCAGTCTGTTTTATATCATCCCTGCACAAACTGCACAGAGTATCATCCATCAAATTAGTTCGTACAAGTGTTTCCCACCCCCAGAGTTGAAGGAGCGCTTTAACAAAACACTCCACAAAACACTTTATGGATCACTGCAGTGATCCATAAATCCACGCACAAGGACAGCCAAAGAAAAATGGCAGGATCCTGTCCAGCGCGGGAGGTACCCTGCGGGAGGTTTCCCCCTTTGAATTGTTACATGTATGTGGCCACAAACCTTGAGGTGTCTTTGACCTATAATTAAACAAAGCTGGGTGAATGAGTGGTCCAAGCACCGCCGCCACACTGAAACTCCCCACAGGGTTGTGATGTGGTCTCGCTCCTAATTCCTGTTTGAGCACAAGTTATTCAGGCAGAATGGAAGCAAAGCTGAAAATGGGAGTAATTGATGAATCCCACAGCGAGTGTTGCAGCTTTGTTTATGCGCTCCGGCATGATTGCTCCACGCGCCGCTGTGTGGACTGTTGCAGTGTGGAAATTGTATCCCAATCTTGTGCTCAAGGTTGATGAACTACTGAATATTTGACAACGGATTTGACTGAGTTATTGGCAGGTTAATTTATTAACAGAGGTGAAAAACAGTCTTCTTTACATTATGTGGCTTGTACAAATTTGTCAGATGTCCATTCAGACGTTGCTGCTCGAAGACATGCTATATTTCAACAAGTCACGGGGAAGGTGCTGCAGCATTTAGGCTCATATACTGTGTATTTATGGACATCTTTATCTGCAGTTTCCGTTAACAGCAGTGTAGGGAGCAGGTAACAACATCCTAGAGTTCTTGAGGTGATAGCCAGTGATACAATTGTGTCAAGTGGATGGAGACCGGCGCAGTTTGAGGTATCACTTGTGTTGGAGGAAAGTTCGTAGTAGTAGACAGATTAAGCAGCAGCGCCCAAATTCATTCAAAGGTCGTTCATTTACACCTTCTCTGAGCAGCCAGAGTTGTGGATATGGACATGTTTATCTTACAAAAAATAAAAGAAAGAAGACAAAACATTGATACATCATACAACTAAACATTAACAGACAGACCTTGAATCCACAGACATTCAACATGCAGCTACATGTACAGTATAAAAAAGATTAAAGGTTTTACAACACATCCAACCCCATGTGAATAATGAGGACCAGGAGGCCGACTGTGGATCCCCTTTAGGCTCTTAAACCCAAATTCTCTCTAATGCACCATGTAACACACACACACACACACACACACACACACACACACACACACTTCAGCTGACTGTAATAACTAAACAGAGCTGTCTGTTGGCTGAATAAGACAGTGGTAATATGCAAATGAGGAGAAACATCTGGCCAATGTCATGTTGACTGGTGGAAGCCAAGAAAAAAATCTTTTTGGGATGATGATTCACCTCATGCATCTGTTTGTGTGTGTGTCCAAGTACACCTGCGTGTGCTTAAACTGTACAAATGAAACCTTATATCTGATATCAAGTAATGGCTCCCTCTGTACATGTGGTGGGAAGACTGGAATTAAAGAGAGGGGTTGGCAACAAGACATGACTTTATTAAAATGAAGAGGGAGAGGGTGAAAATGTTGGCAACGCAGTCGTTGTGTTGTTTAGGGTGCATAAATAATACCTGTTATTTCAAAAGAAAATCAAGTATAGACACAAAGCGTAAACTGATCCGCTCCAAAAATCATGACATCGTATGTCAATGAAATACAGCTGCACGTTCAAATGCTGCTCTCCGTCAGGTAGCATCAAAACAGCTTGGAAAAAGTTTTACACATGTCTGGGAGCCCAAGCTTTACATTATAGGTGCTCAGACAGATGTGACCCCTTGAAAAATCGACGACTTGACCCAAACTTGGTCCCTGGTGAACTTTGTAGTTCACCTTGTTTCTGGATTGTGTAAAACTTAAATGACTCTGAGTCCTGGCTCTGCAAAATTTTGACTGCATACGAGAGAACAGGAGAACTGATATCATGAGCAATACATTGATCATTCAATCAAAATGCAACTAATTACCAACTGTGGCGTAATGTCAGAGATTTAGCACTGTTATTCCCTGGCTTATCAAACACTATGTTACTGTAATTTTATTATATACAGGATGCAGCTAACAATCATTTTCATTATCAATTAGTCTGCTAATTATTTTCTGGTGTGATTTCATAAAATTGTATAAAATGCCAAGGTGACGTCTTCAGATGTCTTGTTTAGTCTGACCGACAGTCCAAAACCCAAAGATAGTCAGTTTACAATGTTATTAAACAGAGAAAAACCAGCAAATCCCCACATTGGAGGAGCTGTGACCAGAGAAAAATTTATTGAAAAGGCCAACAATTTTCTGTCGATTGCCTGTTTGATTAATTAACTAATCATAGCAGCTCTTTCAGTGCTTTAATGTATTTTTCTGCTCATAATATAAAATAATAGACATTTCAATAAATAAATGTCAATTACAAATGTTAAACTCCTGTGATGCTGAAGTGAACTGGGCAATGGAGGTTGAAGCAGTAAACAACTTTTCAGACGCCTCCGTTACATGTTTGTGTCATTGCTGCAGAGCTCTAGAGAGCAAAAAAGATGCATGGCGTGCAGACTTCTTCCACAGTGTGTAAAATAAAAATAATGTAATAGATGTATTTGCATGGCCTCTTATCATGATTTCATAAAGACATTACCTCTTTTACTTATTAGACAGCGCAGAGAGAGATAGATAGAGATAGATAGAGAGTACAAAGAGGCAATGACAGGCGACAAATCTCATGAGCATCTCACACTACAACAAGTACATGTACCACATGCCTCCAAGCAACCATACATGCATCAAGTTCTCAGTATTCTCGCGGTCCCGCTTTGGACATGACACATGAGAGACAGAAGCAATGCGTGGAAAACTACAAACACCAGCGAATCATCCAAGTGTGAAGCATCTTACAGAACTCAGCCCGGAGCCTTGGACCAACCTGCTCATCAAAGACAGAGGGGGAATTACCCTGGCCTGGTGAACACACACACACACACACACACACACACACACACACCCATAGACCGAACACACACACACACACACACTCAGACAAACACAGACACAGGTCTAATGAGTCCCAGCTGTGAATGGTTGCGTGATACAGCAAGACAACAATTAATTTGGAGGAGGAGGCAGGACATGTTGACCTACTAAACAGAGAGAGAGAGAGAGACGGACAGAAGCGAGGATGAGAGGGAAGGTGAGAGAGATGAGGAAGAGGTAGAGTTTGGAGGAAGAGCAAGAAAGTGAAACAAAGAAAGACGTTCACAGGCGAAGTGACTTCCTGTACTACAGTACAAAACCATGTGTAACCGCTAATAGATCATACTAAATTACTTCACTGTACGCTGTATATTCTGAAATATTTGACACTGAAATATAAAAGAAAAAATTTGAAAAGTGAAATACTGCATATAGTCTCATCCCTCAGCAGCTGTTCGAGGGATGTAAGTCAATATCAGTTTAATCGCTCTTGACAGGCTCCATACTGAGGGGAAAAGCCACTCTAAACAGAATTACCATGTGTTACTGTGAAGATCTTACACAGCTCAGACAATCATTGTGAGCAGGAATACGTCTCTCACAAAGCTTGAAAGCAGAGAAATTACAAAAAAAAACCTGAAGGCTGAATGTTTGTGTGTTTGAACTTTACTTTGCATCCTTTATTTCACTGCAGTGTTGACATCTCCGAACCGGAGAATGTGCCCTTATCCCCATAAAGTTTCCCTCGGTGCTGTCAGTGCCTGTATAGTCAGTTTTTCATTATCTGTCAAAGCAGTAACTGTTGGCTTTGTAAGTTAAAGTTTGCAAATCTTGACTTAACATTAAACGCGGCAGGTTTGTGGGAATTTGATTTTAGTGTGTTTAACCTCTGTCTGGAAAGTCCAAGTGAAGAAAAGCTACAGAACACTGTTCACAAGCCAGAGTGAACAATTTGGAAACAACCTCAACCACATTTTTGTCTTGTTTTTCTGTTTTAAGGTCTATTACTTTACCAAAGTCATTCTTGACCTTGGAAACAGTAGTCTGACAAAAAAAATTTAAAAATAACCTGCAGTTGAAAGCTCTGGAAAAGGCTAATAAATGGACCATGAGTTATTACGGTCTAATCAGCCAATTGTAATTTGCAACACAAATAAAAATATAGAGATCATGTCTTACAATTATTTAATCTTCCAACAAGGAAGAGGTAAAATCAAAGTATCTCTCCTGGAAAACAGATGATCAGTATTTTTCCAATTTAACCAATTTAATATTGGGTTTACAGTACATGTTGTGGCATTTTTCCCTTAAAATATAGTTAAGGGTAATGTTAGTGATTCGGAGGCCTCATGCAAAGATTGAGATAAGGCCACGAATAAACAGTTCTGTGTATTAAAAAGTTGTCAAGTACAGTAATTAGTGAACCATTTCATGAATGCATGCAATTTTAAAATCCTTCAGTTTGGCCAAATTCAAAAGAAGCGAATGATTCATTTCATGGCAATCCCTTAAAATAGGACAGAGCACCAGAAAACTTAAACTCGTTATATTTCTCGTCATGCTTGGTTGGAAAATGAGTCCAGAAATAATGAAATTTCAGGCGAGACCACAAAACGACCACATATAACCTCTCCAGTCCCACAGCCGTATCCGTCTCTCTCGCTATCTCTCCAACTATCCATCCATTTAAGTCCTGTAAGAATGTCCTCTGGGCTCACTCTCCAATAGGTCTGGGGAGAACAAAAATTAATCAATTTCGACATCTCTGTGAGACAACAGGAATGTATCGGGGTAGGCGCGTTATTGTCATTGTTGTTGAGAAGACAGGATGTCTCCTCAGCCAGCGAGGCTGGGTGTGTTGATATTTCACTGGCAAACGGCTCAAGAAGGGAAAGCTGAGAATGTAGAGCTCACACTAACATAATGCACCGTAAAGTCGCTGCACAGCACCTTATTTTCCGTTGAGTGGATGGATTAGTTTAAATCTGAAACTTATCAGAAGAGTCAATCAAAAGTGTAGAGTGGACAATCATTGTCCATCAACAGCTAATCAAATAACTACTTTTCCTACTTCAATGATTTATTATAAATCGAGTAATGGCACCTAATTAGCTGACTGTATAAACTAATCAAAAAATGTAATGTTTTCAAAGGCAACATAAAGCTTAGGTCTAATGGATGCAGCCAGAAAACAGCAAGCCAAGCTGCATGTGTGAATGAGGATAACTACTTGGGAAATATGTACTTTTTCCAGAGTGAAGGAGTTGCTAGAAAAGACTTGGTGACATCACTGTGCTATACTGAAAAAGTTGAAATGCTTACAGGGATTTTGGCCTCTACAATAACTTTCTGCTGCGGTAATCCTATACCCTTTCCATCAAAACCCATTACAATTCTAGCAGGCTAGCAAAACCCTGGTTGTCCCTTAATATAAAACGATAAAAACAATAAGGAATATGTTAACTTGTTCAAGAGAGCTCCATGATTTTCTGACTTTACACAAAGACCAGTCTGCTCCTCTTAAACTTTTTGTCTCTCTCTCTTATGTGTGTTGTGATAGACATATGGTTTGCAACATTCGTACACCAAAAGCACTAAAAATGAATGCATGTATTTTTAATGTAGTGCTACACTGCACCTGTCAGCAGGTGAAAGCATAGCTGGCTGAGAAAAACACCTGCCCAGTTTGCATCGCAGACTCTGTAAAACAAACAAACAAATAATGAAATAATCACCTCCCCATGAACATTTTAAGAGGTGAAGTCAACCACACCAACACCACAGCCGCAGCAGCTGGTCAGAGCTGGTCTAAACACACACACACACACACACGATACACACTAGCAGGCAAGCACATAAATATATAAACTCTCTGTAACAGTTTCTTATGCTCTCCACACACACACACAATCATGCTTTCAGATTTGGCCACCCAACACTCATCTAGCTAATAAAGCTTTTGGGTCGCAGCCCAGAGAGGGGCTGGGTTTGAGGGGCTGGATTTTAGGGGCTGTGCAGAGTAAACAGAGCTTTAAAAACAATAACAAGTCACTTGTGAAAGATTCTGAGTTTGCAACGGCTCTGTGGACTAATAAACTTTGTATTAGCAGGTGACTTTATTGGGACCTCAGGGGAAATGTGCAGAGGTGTTTGCTTGTGGAATACAACAGGGATCAGGCAGCCTGGTGTCCTCGACCCAGGGGGGGACAAACACACGTGCATGCACAGACGCACACTCACTCACACACACACAGACTCACACTTACGGCTGATCGTTTTCATTTTTACAGATTTTCACCAAAAAATACGCTGGAATTTTCACCTGGATTTTATCTCCGGACGCACTCAAAAGTTGTAATAGAAAATAATGAAAAAAATGAGCTGCTGGTGATGCACAGTTTCTCTAAGGTCGTGTTGAGACAGACAATAGCACCGCAAGAAACACACAGGGTGCTGAAGCAGAGGGCAAAAACACAGTACTATACGGAAAAAAAGCTGAATTTGCCTCATCTTTTTTTGCCACAATGCAATGTCATCCGGCAACGCAATGCAGATGTGTTTGTAAAGCTGCAACAGCGCGTTTGTACTGTTAACCCAGCAGCCGTCACAATGGAGGAAAAAAATGTTGCAGTGATAATTTAATCAAGTTGTATAATCCGGTCTCATAGTATTGTAAACCACTGTGCAGCGTTCTGACGTCTGATAAGCCTTAAAATTATTGGATGCATCATTCAAATGGGTCCTGGATCGTATTCCTTGTCTCAACGGTGCCTGAAACAACAGCAACAACGCAGCCCCTTGAGTTTTTTCAACACCGGTAAGGAAATTTGTACATTACCAGCCTGAAATTTTGTATTATTGACTTTTTAAAATCAGATTTACACATGATTTTAAATATTCAAAATAAAGAGATAAAATAATGAGACCTCCTTCTGCTGTACACATACATTTCAAATTAATTACAACTCACATGTATTAGGCTCAGACTGAACACAACCCATAAAGCCTGATCGTAAACTACTTTGCAGAATTGCTGTTCTGTTCATTTGTGGTCCGCTGCTAACAGGTGATATCAGATTCGTTGTCATAGTAATTTCACTTTAAAGGCCTTTACACATCGGGGACGTTTTTTTTCGTGCGATTAATTCACACGACAATATATTTTTTCAAACTGTTGTTTTTGTCATGATTACTTTCACACTTAACGTAAATATTACGAGGCGAAAAAGCGACGTAATTTTTTTAGGAACAAGGTCGACCAATCACGTTGTGTGCAATGGACGGCACGTCATAATGACTAATGACAATGGCAGACCTGTTGATTGTTTGTGTGTCTCATCATCTCGTTTTGTGTGACAAAGGACACAAAAGAGCAACGAAAGAGGATGAAAATTATTCACGTCGTTTATCTCATCACTGCTTTGGACATCACATGGATGTTTTTAAGTATTTTGTTATGTCAGAGCAGGATGATGACATATGGCCTTATTATGGGTGTAAGAATGAGCTGGCGCGAATCTATATCTTTCTATTGCAAATTCACATCACTGCCGGTGTGAATAGTTTTGATGCAAAATATTCGCAGGTGAGTGTTTTGCATTTTCGTGTCGTTTATTCATCACGTCCCCGGTGTGTAAAGGCCTTAAAGGTGTAGTCTATGATTCTGGAGAAAGCTTGTTGATATTTGAACTCAACAGCAGCAAAACAAATACATCCCTCTCTTCAGTGCTCCTTCAAACTGGCGCGAGTGACGCACAGCATTAGTTTGTCCTGTGTACGAGTTGTGACATATTATACCAAAGTGTTTGGCGGAAACGCGGCTAAAGCATCAGTATTTGGCAACCTGGGTTGGTGGCTCTACCCGAGTTGCTCTGTTTGTTTCTCGTTTACAGAGCGAGGCCCGTGTATGAACACAGCGCACACACAGAACAGAAAGCTGGCAGACTGTGAGGAAATATTCACTGAATTTGACAAAAACTGTTTTGGATTAGAATTGTAGACTACATCTTTAAAGCAGTTTAGAAAGGTGCATGAAGCCTCAACTTTATCCATGTTTTTTCCATCTATGGTGTCAAATCAAAAATGTTTCCACACATTACTTGGTGGATGAGGGTTCAGTGTGATGAGTACCTGCTCAGCACAGGTTGCTAGTTTCCTCCATTTTGCATTAACAAAGAGGACAAGCTAGCCAGCGTAGTTTACAGGCAACAGAGAACGCAATAGATCAGAATGACAGTGAATTTTCCAACACTCCCAGCTGGAGTACTGCCTGTTGTCATACACCGTGAATTTTAAACTTGGTCTGATGATTACAGATTGAATATGTTTTCCCACGTTCGAATGGTTGTTCAAATTTTGAATAAAAAGTGATAGCGTTGACAGACACACACACACGCTAACATGCACACTCAGACAGCCATGTTCTGTTCCACTGAGGCTCAGGTCACCCCGCCTCACCACAGTCTCCACAGGCCGGGGGAGAGATGAAATAATGTTCACACTGACAAAGAAAAAACACACTCTCCATCCAAAGAATGAGCAGGGAAAACAGGCGAGCGGCGCAGCAAGTGAGGTGGAAAACTATTCCTCACACAAAGAATCAGCACAAAAGGCCAGGCACGCTGGAGACTGGAAGATGTAGCCACAAATCCCTGGCTCTGAAAACCACACAAAAAACAATAACTGTTGATCTTTGGAGGCTAGAAAAAAAAAAAATCTGCTCCAAATGTTTTAATGCAAAGTAGTAAAATTAGAATGTCTGTCTAGAAATATCTGCTGTCTTTTTCCTAATCCGAGAGCGTGGTGCCAATATTAATACACCTCTTAGAACGCGGAGGCAATGTTATTTCATCTGGATATTGAGTATCCGTGTGTGTCTGTGTGTGTGTGTGTGTGTGTGTTTGCGTGTGTGCGAAATTACATCTAGGAATAGCCGAAATGACCCTGAAAAGCCAAGTTTAAAAACCACACACACACACACACACACATACACACAATGGAATCCGTACTATGTTTGTTTTGTTTTGTTTAGTTTAATTCCAGACCCCCAGTATGAAGGCTGACAGAACAGTGAAACAGGAGCTGAACAAGGGCCAGACACAACCAGGAATGAGACCAAAAAGTACTCACTCACACCTTCCTAAGCCTCCGCCGAGGTGCACTTTATCTGTCATATTTACAGCCATCTTGAAACCATCTCTCAGCAGACCTTTCTCCAACAGAACATTGAACCGGGGCCGGGACTGCACTAACAAAGGTCGTTTTAGGGTCTCCTTGTGGTACCTTGTACTGTAGAAGTGATAACATTTACACAGGAGACTCTATTTGAAGAGCCATTAATCAACTAGTAACCATTAGAGAAAGAGATTTAAACTTCTATATCATTTGGATTCTTTTAATAAATTTATTAGAATGCAATTTGCATCTACAGTAATGTCACACTGTGCCAAAAACACATAATCTAAATAAATTAGATTAAGAGATAAACATATACTCTAGTATGAAATAAAACATCTCTTAAAACGCATTTGAGAAGATCACCGCACTCATGACAAAATGCTAAAGGTGCCAGGAGGCCAAAAAGATCAAATATGGAGAAAAGAAGGCTCTTCACACTTGTGTCCAATGCAAACCTTCTTTAGGGCAAAATTCCCTTAATACTTGCATTGGACCTGCGTGGACGAGCCTCTCTTTTGTCCACAAAAACATTTCTTAAGACTCAGTAAAATAAAAAATATATTCTTATCCTGTGTCCCCAAGTTAATGAGTTCTTTCTATAAAATATTTTTGATGACTCACCCTATACATAAATGTATCCAATCAGATGTGATTTTGGGTGACCAGCTAACCCCGCCCATCATATACAACCTCAGTAGACCTTTTGGCATGTCATAGCAGGAGAAGCACATGTGTAATTGATAATGGAACTGAGCCATCATTAACACCATTTGTTTCATCTGTGGTCCTGCCGTACTCCGATACTTAAAATTTCCTAAAGAGCATAGCTGCTGTCTAATTTACTCACCGCTCCTTCATCCTCTGGCTTCTGATCTAAGAACGCAAGTGGGGCACGTGTGGGCTTTTACAACTCAGCATTGCTGTGACAGGCCTTTTGACTTGTTATTGTAAGAAAAGCAAGTGTTACTAATAACATTAAAGATGATACTGATAACATTCAGCCCACTCCCCCCTCCTCACTCCCATTGCATTCACATCACAACCCCGCTGTTGCTTGAAGCACGTGCTGCCTCAAGTGGTTTCCAGTTCGTTGCACAACCTGCATATGTCATGGTCAAGTGGAGTGAGTCAGACAGACTCAGTCATGTCAAGTGATGAATCTTTCGTGGTGGAGTAATTAATTCATTTTGAACCAGTAGTGCTTATGTGCATTTATGTCGTGCACGTTTATCTGATGAGTCAGTGTCGGTGTAGCTTCCCAGTTAGCTAACGCAACCCAGCTTTAGCTTACTGGTCAAGAAGAAAAGTGGCCACCTCGGCGTGGCTTTTCAGCCGACTCCAGCAGGCAAAAGCTGAACCAATGTTCACCCTGGTCTTGCTCCTCCTTTTGTCGCTGAGCACTTGGGATTGGTACTGGAGTGAAGCCCAGAGCTTACCATCAAACTTTCCGTTTCCAAACTTTCCATTTTTTCCACACTAACTGGCAACTACTAAGACTCTTGACCACTGACGACACAGAGATACCAGGTGATACCAACGACGTTATACTGTTGGCTCACAAGCCTCGTACGGGAACCAAACGTCAGACTCATTTTTGACCCGTCGAAATTTTTTATATGATTAATTCACAAGCATAATATTTTTTTTAAAAATTTTCCACACCTTTCTAAAAGCTCGGTGGATGTATCATTTTTTTTTAATCATTAGTCTACATAAAAATGTTATCAATAACACCTTTAATGATGGCTTTGCTCGATTCAACTGTCCCAGTAAGCCATGACAGTGCGACAGTGCAAGCACAATACCAGGACCGTGAAACTGAAGCAGCTACATGGAATTCAGCCATCATTCATTTTATTTTTCACACTTGTGCTTTTCCTTCTGTGACATGTCAAAATGTCTTCCACAAAAGGGATCTATTTCTCCAGAGAGTCAAGCAAGTCCTTCCTGCAATGACACCTTGACCATGTATGTACTCTGTTTAATTCAGACATACTTCACATTACAGAAGCTAAAGACACTCTAACTGCAATTTCACTGGGCCTTCACCGGACCAAGAGGATGATTCTTGGAATAAATCGCACCTGTATTCATGTGAAATGCTGTAAAAAGAATCATGCCAGATCCAGAAGCACAGAATTTAAATGACCCACTCTTCACTGATGTTATGAAGTAGTAAGTAACTCTTCAGGTATAGATATTTGGTTATATTCTGGATTTTGTTAAGCTCAACTCATGTGGAGAGAGCATTTTACTCAAAATGTATAATACAATATTTTTTGTTTTTTGGTCTTTATTCTGTCAGTTCTTGAAGTTGGTCAAGAACTGGTCCTCAGGGGTAACAAGCTAATGCAAACAACTTTGACATCATTTCAGGAAATAACCCCAACAGTTCTCCAGGTTTCTTCAGGGAAAGAGCTATGCAAACAATGCTGATTTTGATTTTATTTGAACGACATGAACCGTGGTTACTGATGGGAGAGCAGAAATCATCTGTGCTTCTCCACATCCAAACAGACAGGCAGGTAATTTTAGACCCTGGGAGAACAAATTGGCCTGTTTCACCCACTCAAGTCAATCAAGAGAGTGAGGGGGAAGGGAGAAAGAGACAGACAGACAAGAGAGAGGGTAAAACACTGAACAATACAAAAGGGAGAGTATAACGGAGATAAAAAAAGATTACTGTGTTAAAGAGAAAACGGGTAATCACAGATAAACTGTGAAAGAAAACAAATAAAAAGGAGGGGATAAAAAATGTTAAAAGAAATCTGTCTCCCCATCCTCCCACTGGTGGTCCATGTTCCCACTGTTGCCTCACTTGATTTAATTGCCTGGGTAGGAGTGAGATCAGAGCAGCAGTTCAGCACTAGGCTTCTATCAGACTTTAGAAACAACAACAAATAAGAAATTAAAGAGATGAGAGAGAAAAGGAAAAAAAAAGCAGAGACGAGAGAGGAAAGAACTAGAAACCAGTGAGGCATGATGAAAAGGCACATAAAAGCGCACATTTAGAAAACAAAGAGGAAGACTGAGCGCAAAAAAAAAAAACGTGAGAGAAAGAAAGGGAGGGACAGAGGAAAAGCAGGAGAGCTGGTGGTCCATTTCCTTGTTTTCAGCTATATTTAATTGCCCAAGTAGGAGTAAGTTCAGTAGATCAGTAGATCAGCAGTAGGAGTAGCAGGCCTTCATCAAAGCAGCAGTCACTGCTTATTAGAATATTATTACAGAACAGCAGCAGTCAGCCAGTGGGCTGATTACTGACTGGGTCCAATGGGAGGCCTCATTTGACTGGAATGTACGGAGGCTGAAATGGAGAACAGGGATAAACACAGAAATACCATTTGTAGACTAGACGTTTTGATATGCTTTTATAAAAAAACTTTTAGTCCACAGGAGCGAGGCATTCTTTGTCATTACACTGTACAGTGGCTTCTAAATGGTTTTTCATTGATCTCTTGAACATTTGGAGAACATTTTGTCCAACTTTCGCTTTTGAAAGATCTTGTGAAAAATGCATTTAATCATAAAAAATAACCAACATCTTCGACTAATGGCAGCAACAATGCGTAGCTTATTTTTCCAGCTATTAGATTAATTGAATATATGAAATTCCTAAAAGACAATTGCGTGGATAATCAAAGGGATATTGTGTTGTTTGTGGCACAGCTGAGGGGTGATTTCATGTAGGCTTGTTTAACTTCATTAGAAGAAATTTATGATCGCTTCACATACTTAGTGGGAATTAAGCACAGAATTATTATAAAATATAAAGTAATCAGATCCAGAAATTCAAGAAGTCATTGATCGTGCAATGACTAAGGTTTTTTTCTAATTCATTCATTCATTAAGGAAGTTGTAAGTTATGATGACTACATGGAAGGTTAAATGCAGGGACGGGTAAATATGAGAATATGGTGCAATATGCAATATGCATCTTTCTGGTTAATTTACATTTATCCAATGTTTTGGAAAATGTGCCAAATGAAATGCTTGCCTTAGACGATGGGATGGGAAGACAGTTAGAGACTGGATATTTGAACAAGCCTGAGTTGAGAAGCTGAAGTAAATCAAATGTGTGTAAGAAAAAAAAAAGAGGGGGCCAAAGTCTTGGACAAGTAAAATATTTTTAACTTTAGTTCGACACTGGAGCTTAAACACAGAATTGGGGAGCAAAATACAGACCCGATCTAGGAAAACCAATTCTAGCATGAAACACAAGTAGAAAAGCATGCTGGGTAATTAGCATTACCTACACTACAGGAATTCAGATCACATCTCCTCCACCAATCAGGACAGACACTGACCTCAGGTTGATTGGTTGGTAGACTGGGTGAAATTAGGCAAAGCAATGCCTATTATTTATCCTCAGATTTGATATGGCTGGTTGATATGGACTCTACCACAAAACACACACACACACACACGTAAGTAAGTAAGCACGCAAGCCCTATGCCTCTCCAACACACACCAACACATTATGTCCCTCCAAACTCACGCACACACAGAAACATACACACACCTAGTGTGGTCCAACCGACGACCACCGTGACTGAATGAGACACAAACACACAAACCACAAGCATCCAGTCATTCCTGACTGAGAAAATATTCATGTAAAAGTTTGATTTGCTAGAATGCCTACACACGGGGCAGTGCGCAAGTAAATTAACTTCTTAATATTAATACTGTACACATGCATGAATGTTTTAAAAATGTAATGAGGATGTAGCTAACAAAGGCTGTCTATAAATGATGTTCACCTTTAAGCTGATTTTCTCCTTTAAATCTCAAAAATCCTTCATAATACTGAGACCAAGCAAACATATTCTATATATATATATATATCACAAACTGACAAGAGATGTAAAGATATCCATTTAAAAAAACAGTAGCTTTTTCATTTTTCTTTCTTTTTTTTTTTTGTTCCAGACTTCTTTGTTCCAGTCTCTTCGGGCAGTTGAGTCAAACAACTGTCTTGCCGAGTTGGATATCCACGATTTGGCACGTTTGTACTAATATGACTTGGATCACAAGTTTAAGTCCCATCCCCGCCAAAAACCACAACAGTGTCAGCCGGGGGTGTGTGGAGGATTTTTGGAGAATTATGTCTGGGATTTCTGAAGTCCTGGGTTTAATCTCTGCAAAATAACACAATGAAGCACATATTACAAATTAAACGTAGCGCTCCCAATTAAATGAATCCAATGTCTCTTAACTTCTCTCCTTATCCCCCTCTTTTTTTTTCTTACAAAGAAACTGCATCAACATGAGTACATGCCCAATATGAGGTGTATGTGTGTGTGTGCGTGCATGTGTGTAAAGTACAGGCGTAGAGTGAGTCAAGGTTGGCCTAATTGGAGGTTGTTTGTATGTCTGGGAGAACGTGTAAATGATGGAGGTAAGAAGAAAATGAAGGAAAAGGAGGGAGCAGGTGGCCTCCTTCATCTGGACCACAGCTGTACACAGCATGACTCACACACTCCTACCTTGACCAGAAGACAGACAGACAGACAGACACACAC
>NTHP01001072.1:610-32098 GCA_003416845.1 Oplegnathus fasciatus | reverse complement strand
AAAGCAGGATTTGACTGTTGGAGTTGGTTGAGGTGGAGCTCATTTTCAACTATTTTGTATCAGACTGCAACTAATGATTATTTTCACTCTGGATCAATCAGCTGATTATTTTCTCCATTAATCGATTGATTGATTGGTTTGTAAAAACAGTGAAAATAGTGAGAAATGCCGTCACAATGACCCAGAGCCCAAAGTGACACCTTCACAATGCTTGTTGTGTCCAACCAACAGTCCAAACCTCGACATTATTAAAATACATTACAATTATTCAGATCATTCAAAGGAAAAGTGATTGTCAAAATAATTACCAATTAATTTTCTGTCAATCAACAATGTAAAAATACTCCACCAAAAAATAAAAGTCCTGCATTCAGAATCCTACTTAAGTAAAAGTATGTAAGTATATGTATATGTATGTAGTTAAAGTATCAGTAGTAAAAGTACAGAAGTATTCTCAGCTTCAAGTAGTTAAAATATACAGTTAGTTTATTCCAGTGGTTCCCAACCTAGGGGTCGGGCCCCTCCAAAGGGTCACCAGATGAATCTGAGGGGTCGTGAGAGGAAAGAAGAAGAAAGAAGAAATACTGTATATAATATCTGAGAGTTTGTTATTGAAATGATGGATGATATTTATTTCTGAAACACGACGAGAACTCCAAACAGACACTGTGTCAAAACTGTTGGGAGCCACTGATTTAATCTTTAACGATGTGTTTTATGTAAAATATGAAATTATAAAGTAACTGAAGCTGTTAAATAACTGTAATAAATGTAGTGGAGTAAAAAGAACAGTATCTCTCTGAGATGTGGTGGCGCCTGTGGGGTTTACTCTATAAATTTAAAGTCAGTTAACTGTGACATAAAACGCTGGAGGAACTGAAACTATTCGTTTGATAAATGACTGAAAACGCTAAATCAAATAATCAATAATCGTCTCTGCTCCGTGTGTCGATTCTTTAACATCATTTCTCCTTTAGAGAGGACGCTCGGACTTCCTCCCTCGATCCTCCGTCCAAACTTCACGAGTGAATGTGATTGTTTATTGAAACTGTCTCCGGTGTTTGTGTTTCACTCCTTTTGTTTGTGGTGGTTTGACATTAAAGATGTTTTATTCTCCTTTATTCTTCTGTGTTAGACACAATTCAACCAGACTGTATGTGTTAAATTGTGTTCGTATTAAATCTGTTTTAGACGAAAGGACAATTTCTGTTCTAAACTGATGGTTTGATATCAAACATAACGAAGTGTTCCTGCTGTACGAGGACAGAAGCTCTGATGATGTTTGTACAATCTTCAGAATTGAACAGTTTAATGTCTCCATGAAGAGAAAGTGTCCGTTTCATGTTTTATTGTTTATTATGTGACGATTTAAAGGGACTTTGTAGTAAAATGTTGTTGAATCATTGTAAGAAACCTGAGTTGTGTTTTAGGAAGAAAAACTTTACTTTAAGATTTTATTTGTAGTTTGAGAGACGGGAGACGAGTTGTTTGTTTCACTGCACCTGGATTATTTGTCTCCATGTTGACGCTGTGTATATTTGTACCTGTCGTAGCATCACTGCAGTGTTTAGTTTCAGCCTCAGTGTGAATGAATGTGTCCGCTCTGTGTCGCCCCCTGCTGCTCGCTGTCTGTCGCTGCAGCTCTGTTGTTTCTTTGTCTTCACTGATCTCAGATCAGATCAGCCTGCAAAACAAAAACAAACCAGGAGGAAAAAAACAGAAAAATAAATAAACTCTTACAGTCATCTGGAAACATCAGCAGCACAGATCGGCTTCAGAACCCCGACTGATGATTTGCATTATCCAATAATCTGATGATTATTTTATCAGTTCATCGATCTTTATTGACAAAAGATTTGCAACATTAAACAAAAACAACAACGGAAAACAATAAACAGTTTGAAATGAAACTCGTTCACGTCTCTCTGATGATTTATTTCCAGCTCTGCTCCGAAAGTCCAGTTTTACAGTTTTACACAAAGAAGACGTCGTCAACAACGGTCGGCCTTCAGTCCTTCAGGTCCTCAGAATACATCTTCTACTTCACCAACAGTTTGTTCACCAAATCATCTGGTTTCTCCAGTTTCTGATCCTCTCTGTGGTGTCCTGGACTGAGCTCTGGTCTCTCTCCTGGTCCTGGACTGAGCTCTGGCCTCAGTCCTGGTCCTAGACCGAGCTCTGGTCCTGGTCTCAGTCCTGGTCCTGGTCTTCCCGGGCCTGGGGGTTTTGCTGCCGAAGACTCGTCTCTCCACCCTCAGCACCTCCTCGTAAAGGTACGGCGGCTTCACGTCCAGCAGGAAGGAGAAGAGCGTCAGCAGCCAGACGAACATGCGAGGCAGCGTCGCCTCCACCTCCGAGTAATGACTGCTGCACTTCCTGTAGAGAAGAAGAAGAAGAGATCAGGACAGCAGGAGTCTCTACACCTGCAGGAAGTGAAGCCCAGGGGTCAAAGGTCGAGTGATGTCTCTGTTTCATTAATAAATTTGTAACAACACAAATATTAAACAAAGAATGAATCAATGGTTTCTTTACATGTCGCCATGACTACCGGCCTACCGGAGGTTGCAGGGTCTGAGTGCTGGGTGCCAGTATGTAGCGTTGGAGGGAGTCAGGATGTCGTGTTTCAGGGTCAGAACTCCATCCAGCGTCTTCTGGTGCAGACTGGGACCGTCCGCTCCGTCCTCGTCCCCCCAACAGAACCTGAAGCTGGATGGATCGGACCGCTCGACACCCGCCGGGCGAGAAGACAGCTTCTCAAAACAGATCTGCACCTGCTCTGCTATTCCTGCAGAGACCCAAACACACCAGAGCCACTTCAGTTCCAGCACAGGACCAGGACCAGGACCAGCATGCATCTAGACTCAGTCCTGCTCAAGTCTCAAGCATTACCAGCAGCTGTTAATGAGTCAACAAGTTCACAGCCTCTGAAACCAGTGTTTACAGTCCACATCAGAGATCAGAGACCCTTCTCGGGACCAGAACTCAGTCAAAACACGTTTTTAGGTTCACTTAGAAACAAGAGAAAAAAGACGCTGCAGAAGTTGCCTGAGAATCTCTCCTCTGTTCGTTCATGCAGAGATATTCACACTCTGTCAGACCTCTGATCTACAAACTGATTCTTACTTTTCTTCTTTATCACGACACATTTCTCCTTCCTGTTCGGGTAAAGAGGTTTCTTGGCTTTCCACTGTTTCCTGCAGACGAGACGGAGAGAAATAATAAATACTGTTGGTGAGTAAAACATCCCATAATCATCTCACACACACATGCACACCTGCACAGTGTCCCTTTTATATAAACACATACAAGTTTACAGTTGAATGTAAACTTCGGGGGAAGTTTGCTTCATTAAAGCTCAACTCTTCAGACTGAGAAACATCAACAACATTTAAAGCTTCAGTTTGTTTTTTTCTTGTCAATACGATGAAATCACGCAAAACGTTTCCAACACGTAAAGAAAGTCGAGAAAACCTGAAGAAATGTTTGTAACAAAGATTTTAAGATTTAAAGAACAGATTCACTGAGTGATAAACCACCTCAGACTCTGCAGGTCTCCAGGTGTGAAGCTGGTTCACGTCTCACCTGGCGATGTCGCGGACTCTCCTCTGCTGACCTCGGATCAGAGCGGCCTGCAGGAGTCTGAACCACCTCCTCAGGTTAAACATGTTTCCTGTCACACAGAAGAAGTTCAACAGTCTCTGAGGTCAGAAGTTCAACTTGTGTTTGTTTTTCCTCCATTTGTTTCCGTTTTTTAAGAAGTAAATAAAGTCCCTGATGGACAAACTAATATTTGAAGTTTAGCTCTTAAACTGGATGTTTAGAAGAAGAAGAGATGAAGGATTTCTGAAGGACTTTACAGACTCAAGTTCCATCTTTGCTTCTGTTCATTGTTTTTCACGTGAATCTGAACAAACCGTTTGATTTAAAGAGATCACAGACGTTTAACAGCAGCCGACCTGCATGAAGTCAGCTCAGTTGTTGATTCACATCGCTGACGTCAACAAAATGAAACGTTTTATTTGAGTAGTTTAAATATGTAAACGATCAGTGTGGAGGTGAAGAACTCACCTGCGTCGTCCAGGTCACCTGCCTCATTGGATAAATCCCTGAAAGACACAAAGTGACTTTTTACTTTTAGTGAAAACTTTAAAGTTCTGTCTGTCATCAAACATGTGACGGCTTTTATTCAAACTTCAATGAATTTAAGTTTCTGCTGCCATCGGCCCGAAATCAATCGATTCATAAACATATTGATTAAATAAATAAATAAATAAATAAATAAACGCATTGACTGAAGGAACGTCACCATTCAGTGTGGTCGTCCAGGCCGAAGATGAGCTTCATGGTGACGATGATGAGGGCGACGGTCTGGACGTCGTACCGCGGCAGGACGGGACGAGACAAGGCGTCGAACGTGTGGAGCGCTTGATCCGCCATACCGGCGCGCTCCATCAGCCTGCAGACCCAGAGGTGGAGCTCGTCTGGGAGAGGAAACAATCAACCGACCATAACCTTTAATTTAATCCAGTTTAAAGGTTTGACACAGAGGGGTCAGCAGTACTGTTAGTATTAGTGGTGCTGTTACCGGGCAGATTAGCGTCGGTCAGGTAGCGCAGGCTGAGCAGGGCCGGGTGCAGCAGACTCTTCCGGCTAATTGGAGGAAAAGCAGGAAGCTGCAGGAACAGAATCAGAGCCTGGGCCTCCTTATGCACCGCCCGGTGCGACGGGACACTCTGAGGAGAAAAACAATTTCACAAAACGTCAGTGAAGCGCTCTCCACTCACTTCCTGCTCTCCTCTCACTTCCTGCTCTTTCATTGGACAGATTCTTCCCTGTGTTGTTGCTGTGAGCATTAATTCATCATGTTGTGTTGAGGTGACAGAAATCTCCAAACCAGGACACATGAAACCAAAACTTTCCCTCCAGAAGTGAGAAAACGTGTTTTTGTGATTTCTGTGAACTGGCCCTTTAAATACTTGATTGATTATATTGACTCTATTGGGAGCTGATTGATTTCTGACCTCGACTCTGAAGATGAGCGCGTCTTTGCCCTCCAGCTTCATCTCTTCAGGAAGTTCCTCGTAAGCGTTCAAATACGGGACGTGGCCTTCATTCACCAACCTGAAACCAAACACATGTTCCAAGACTTTCCAGGACTTTCCAGGACATTGGCTTCCACGGCTGTGATGGCCACAGCCACATATGGTAATATTGTTCCAAGACACACTCTCTCATCTCCTTAGTTTCCCACTTACACAGGTTCATTTCATTTGCAGTCAGCCACATTTCAACAATTAACAGCACATATTTGGTTTGATTTGGAATCTGTTTATTTTCTTTAAACTTTACATTGGTTGGGTGAAGTGCACACATTTTAACATTGTGGGGTTACACACACAATTAATTGTTATATTAATCTTTTGATTCTTTGTCTTTGAGTTACCGTGGCTGTTGGGAGCCAGCCCACTGGGCCAAACCATGTGCTGCCATGTTATGGGGGGGATTTGAGTTTAGTTAATTTTGCTGTGTATTTAGTTGTAGTTGGTGTCCATCTTGTTTACCCCTTNCAGGTGTGTGTTGTTACCTGAGCAGGTGTGTGTTGTTACCTGAGCAGGTCGCTGAGCGTCAGCGGCTCGCGGCTCCAGACCAGAGCCAGGTGGATCAGAGCCAGAGTCTTCTTCATGCTCATCAGACCACGGGTCCGCTTCAGCCGAGCCGACAGGTAGCTGGTGGCGTCCACCGAGCCCGAACACATCGACCAATCACTGGAGCTCTCTGTGGAGGTGAAGCAACGTTATTTTCTGTTTCTCCACGACAACGATAAGAACATGATTCCAGAACATCACTCTGAACCCAGAACACCAGTCTGGACCCAGAACATCAGTCTGAACCCAGAACATAAGTCTGGACCCAGAACATCAGTCTGGACCCAGAACATCAATCTGAACCCAGAACATCACTCTGAACCCAGAACACCAGTCTGGACCCAGATCATCAGTCTGAACCCAGAACACAAGTCTAGACCCAGAACACCAGTCTGGACCCAGAACATCAATCTGAACCCAGAACATCACTCCGAACCCAGAACACCAGTCTGAACCCAGAACATCAATCTGGACCCAGAACATCAGTCTGGACCCAGAACATCAGTCTGGACCCAGAACACCAGTCTGAACCCAGAACATCAGTCTGGACCCAGAACACCAGTGTGGTTATCGGCCTTCAAAGTGAATAAAAGTTTGATTTAAATTAAATTAAATTCTTCAATGAGAAATCTGATTTAGACATCAATATTTCACCACCAGACTCCACTGAGTTTTTCACACATTTAATGAGTCGACTTTACCTGCGTTTGATGCGGCGGTGCTGGACGCGTTCGTCTCTCCGTCCGTCTCACTCGCCGACATGACAGACGACTCGGGTGCACTCGAGTCCGAGTCCGGACCTCGCTGTGGAGAGACAGACAGAGAGAGAGACAGACAGAGAGACAAACAGACAGACAGACGGTTCAACAGCACTTTATCTACAGCTGATTAGTACACTTTAAAAGACGAGAGGAGGAGGCGAGTACCGCATGCTCACAAAGACGTCCATGAAGCACAAATCAACTGACTGGGAATGGAAACTACAAAGTTGTTACAGCTCGTTTCACAAGTTTCGTTTCTCGGGTAAGATCCGTGTAGCCCGAGTTCGGCGAACTACACGTATCTTGCCCGAGAAACGAAACTTGAGTTTCTGACTTGAGTGACTGTTCCATTGCACTTTTCCGTGTCTGAGGTTGTTTTTTTCCGAGTACAGTGGGCTGCAGCATAAGACCATTGAAATGAGTGCAAACGTCACAATTCCAATACAAAAATACCACAGAGGAATACTAATGTTTTTAAAGTCAAGAAGAAAAATAAATCAAATAAAACAAGAAAAAAGATGATACGATAATAAAAAATGCTTATTATTAATAAATCAAAACATAAATATAAATAATAAAAATAATAAAGTAATAAAAATAAATAAAATACAAAAAGAAAAAAAGTATATATTCGTGTACTCTGTGAACTGACCACTTTAAACTGGGCGCTCCTCACTGGGTGGTGGGTGTACGCCTGTCGACTCTTCTGCAGGTAAAGTCTCCACAGCTGACACAACACCTGGTCCTGAAACAACATTATTATTATTATTATTATTATTATTATTATTATAATTAACATGTCATCAGTCCGGCTCTCTGCAGGTCTCCTGCTGCGACTCTTTAATAAGACACAAACAGACCTTAACATGTGGACTGACGCCCAGTCCCACCAGAGCGTTGATCTGGTTTCTCAGGATGAACTGGAAACCCTCACAGATCATCCACTGACGGCCCCGCTCTGAAACCAGAACCAGGAAGAGTCCAGATCATTCAAAACACCAAATCTTTATTTAACAGCACGGATGTCAAATTTAAAAATCCACATTTATGAATTAGTAGAAATACTGCTGCTGAGTTTGTCCATTGTTAATCATTTTATTTAAAGTAATCTCATTTAAAATGTTGACTGATGTCGACATCAGAGCTGCAATCAGTGATTAATATTATTTAATATTCATTTCAAATGTCTAAAAATGTCCAACACAAACGTTTTCTTTGTCCAAAAGTTTACAGAGAGAAGAATCAATCGGAGACTTTGGAGAAGCTGCAACCAGAAACTGTTTAAAAAAAACAAGTAAAATATTGATTACCTGAATAGTTGGTGATTAATTTAATTAATTAATCTACTGAACTGATGCTTTATTTCACTAAATGATGAATAATAATCTGCAGCTTCATTTTTCTTTTTTTTTAGAGCTGAAAAGTTAATCGATCAGTTGATGGACAGAAAAATAATTTAAAATCGATTCATCCGTTTCAGACTTCCTGTTTTTCTGTTGATCGGACTAAAAAAAAAACATTTGAAGACGTCACTCTGAGAAACTGGGACGGATATTTTTTAACATTTTATAGAACAAACAATTAATTTAAAAAATAATCAAAAAAGAAAAGAATCTGTAGTTTAACATTTTAACTTGAATAAATATTTTGTTTTTCTGCCTGTTCTGAAATATTCGATCTAAAACCAAAAAAAACTGGCTCAGTTTGACATAAATAAGTTTTAACTGTTTAGTTTGTTTTAAGACTAAAACACCGACCGGGCCTCTTGGATCGGGTTCCTCTGCCGATGGTGGAGATCCTGGTGGAGCCGGGGGTGAAGTTGGGGTCCACCACCTCTCTGGTCCTCTGAGGACGTTTGGACACGTTCACATTATTAAACATCACAAACAAAAACAAACAAAACTGCATGTAAACACCAAAATACTGCACATCACTGGTCCTGATAAATAAAACAGCAGTATGTCGTATGTATGTAGTATGAAGCAGTATGTTCTGTATATGTGAGAACAGGGTACTTTATCATGTGTATCTGACGAGGTCAGAATCTTTTAATAGACTCAGACTGAAAGAAACAACTAAATCATCATTTTATCATCTCAAACTCAAAAAGACCGTCAGACAACTTGAGCTCATTCAGAACCAGAACCAGGAGAACCGAGAACATCACTCCTTAAACCTTCACACTGGCCTCCAGTTCTCAGAGATGTTAAAATGCTGCTGCTGGTTTAAAAATCACTCGACTCCCTGAAGAACATAAACCAGCAGGAACCTTCAGATCTTTAGTCAGCTGGTAGAACCTCGAGTCAGAACCAAACAGCTGCATGAGTAAAATCAGCAAAATGACCCTTTAAAGTTCACACGATGATGGAAGTGATCTGTAAACATCCCTCAGAATCAGCTGTTGTTGTTGTTGTTGTTTACCTCGATGACGTTGTGGCAGGATCTGCAGTAGAAACGACCCTCGTCTGAAACTCCCCAATCCACCGCTGAACACTGAGCACAGAGCTCCCTGTACCCGGCCTGCACACACACACACATATACACACACACACACATATACACACATACACACACACACGTATACACAAACACATACACATACACACATATACACACACACACACACATATACACACATACACACACACACGTATACACAAACACATACACATATACACACATACACACACACACGTATACACAAACACATACACATATACACATATACACACACACACGTATACACACACACATATACATATACACACACACACACACACACATGAACAGGAACATCTGGGTTCTGTGACATCATTTAGCTTTGTTGTGTTAAAGTGTTTGTTTATTCAGAGAGTTGATCTTTGTAAACATCAACATCAACTTTAAAACTTCTGTCAGTTCAGGAAGAGAACAAAAACATAAAATTATTACATTATTATGAACATGTTAACACAAACAAAGTATCTCACACATATAAGATATGATACCAAAGACAAATGAACTGTTGTCCTCGCAACGAAACAACCGTAAATGTACTTTTGAACATGAATAACACACCTGGGCAGGACTTCATTCATAAAATGATCTTTTTCTCTTTCCTTAGTTGATGGGTAACACTAATAACACTTAAATGTCTTAAAAAGCTTTTTCCAGCTTCATATTAAATTCGGCATCCAAACTGCTGCTGTGGGACAACTGACCGATATTTAAACAGAGTTTGGAGGTTTAGCTGGGGTCCTCACTAGCTGGGTTAAAACCCGCAGTGTGTCCAAAATACTGAACTATGTTTTGTCTCGATGTGACAGAGTGTGTGATGTGATGTGTACACTCATAAAAAAGATTGTGTTAAATGTTTTGTCATTTGTCTGATGCGCGAAATAACACAAAAACGACAAATTTCTGAACGGAGTTTGGTGTGGAGCGACGAGCTAACACCAGTTGAGCCTCGTTATTAGCTACAGGCTGCTAACGTTAGCTAACATGTTATTACCGTGTGTTCTTCGTCCATCTTCACTGAAAACAGCTGTTTTATCTCCGTTTATATCTTTATATCTTTGTATCTTTGTATCTTTGTATCTCTATATCTTTGTATCTTTGTCTGTTTATCTTCAGCTCGGCCGCAGAGACACACGTGGACGGCTTGTTTGGGTTTTCTTCTTCTCTCACTTCCGGCGGCCTGAGCGGCTCTCTGCTGCCGCTCTCAGTCCGGGACAAGAACTACAACCTGTTCAAAGATCGTCTCTGTTTCTGAAATCTGACAAATTTAATCATTTAAAAAATATTTTGACTTTATCTCCAAAAGAGAAGATAAATAATCAATTAATTAAAACGTTTTTTAAAAGTTTTTTTAATTGTTTGTGTTGGAGCAGCTGGATTAAGTATTAAAATATTAAGTTCAATTATTTCTGATTTGTTTTTTGGTTGGAAAATGAAAATCTATTATATGATTTTTATTGTATTTTTAAAAAATCAATTGAAGGTTATCATTATCTATTTATTTAATTGTTTCAGATTTTGTGGTGGGCGCTTGGATTCAGTATTTGTTGGTTTTATTTGATCATTTCTTGATATTTTTTTATTTACTTCATTTATGAATTTAATTTATTTTATTCCTTTTATTATCATTATTATTATTTTTCATTTGTGTTTTCTGTCACTTGGCTGCAGTTTCCGCTTTGGATTAATCTATCTATCTGTCTAAATAAATAAATAAATAAATAAATCAATAAATGAAACAAATGTTGCAGAGGCGACACATTTCCTGTCTTTCAGTCTGTGCAGACGACAGGAAATGTGTCGCCTCTGCAGTTTAAATAAAAAAAGAAATATTCCTACAATATTAATCAAAGTGAATCAGACCCAGCAAAGTCACTTTATATTGTAGTAATTTATCTCATATATATTACAAATGATTTATCATATGGTGTCAATATAATGTCGGTATTTTATCACATTAGCGTCTGTGTAATATTAAGACATTAATAATAAGTTTCCAGCGATCAGACTGTAGTTTTCTGTAACTTCCTGCAGTATTTATACATGAATACTTCAGTGACACTTTACAGTTTGTGGTGATGTTTGTTCACATCAGTGTTTTATAGTTTTTCCGGTCGTATTAAAGCGGATCTGGATGAGATCAGCTGTTATAAATAGAGCTGCCAGATGTCTCTGAGTGATTCTCTTACATAAGATGGACGACAGACATGTTTCATCTTCTTTATGTTTGTTGTTTGTTTGTTGAGCAGCTTCAACTCCTTTAACACGCGACACTGTAAAAAATCACGTCAAACAACGTTTTTATTTTGTTCACGAGTTTTTAGATTCAACGTGTTTAACCCACCGTGTGTGAAGCTCACCACAATAAGAGCACAACACGACGACGGATTTTCAAAATAAAACATTTTCTGGGAAATCAGATTTTTTTCAACCTGAAGATAATAAAACTAATAATAATATTACTACTACTACTAATAATAATAATAATAATAATAATAATAATACTGCTAATAATAATAATCAAATAAATAAATAACTCTCGAACTTATAGAAATTAATTTTATTCTTTATTATTTTTAATTAATTTAATTTCCGGTAGTGTGAAGAAGGAATTGAAACTGCTTTTTGTAAAATAACATTTACAGAAGCTAAAACTGGACGATTAACTGATTAAATGAATTATAAAGTATTTAATTAATTAAAACTCTTTGCGGAGGTATTTTATGTTCTGTATTTTAGTTATTTTCTGTTGGGGTTAGGGTTAGTTTTTTTAAGTGGATTTGTTGGGGGTTGGTTGTATTTTATTCGCTAAACGTTCCGCTCTTATTGTGAAGGCAGTGAGACCTACTTCCGGCCCTCCCGTCCTGGTTCTCGCTAGCTTGACTCGGCCGCTGTGTCTTCCTGGTTTTGCGGGTTTTGCGGACTGGTTCGTTTTTTCTGCCTGTTTTTTAAACTTAAAGACTTCAGCTGGACCTGATTCATTAAACTTCCTTCAGAAATGTGTTTTTAAAGTCGAGTTTTTGTCCAAACTGTCGTTAAATCTGATTTAAAGTGAAGCAGCGAGTTTTTCATCCTGCGGATTAAACATCATCAAACATGAAACAAGAACTCAGATTTTTAACTGTTTTTATCGTTTTAACGGAAGCCGCCATTTCTCCGCCTGCAGGTACAGAAGAGGATCAATACAGTGAGTGATTAAAACATATTGATTTTATATAAAAGTGCTTTAATGTTCGCTGAAGCAGACACACTTCACTTCACTAAGTTCATGGAGAAGGTATGGAAGCTCAAACATGCCGAAAAATACAAAAATCAAATGAAAAGTTTGGAATGATCAATCAGGATTGATGAAATACTCCTGATAAATAAAACATTATGAGATAATATGACAAATATTTGAGTTGTAAAGTCACAATTAGGAGACAATAAGTCTGTGATAGTAAGTCATAACTATGTGATAATATCTCACGATCGTGATTTAATAAATCAAAATTATGACCAAATAATGAGATTATAAGTCAAAATGGTCAAAGTCAAAAAAGATAAGAGATGAGAGATCATATATCCCAATTTTGGCTTAATGTCTTATATCTTGGTTACTACCTGCAATCTATGTTATTTACTATATCATATACTATGTTAAAGTTATGAGATAGTAAATTAAAAAATATCAGATATTTAATCTCAAACGATCTCCAAATTATGTTAAAGTGATTCAAAATTACGACTTTTACAGTCAAAATTAGGGGATAATAAATAACAATTTGGCTTAATATCTTAGTTTATACTTATAATCTATCTTACTCTACTTACTTACCATCTCATAGGTCATATTATGTTAAAATTATGAGATAGTAAATCCAAATTTTATGAGATAATTCAAAGTTATGAGAAAGATTTTAAGACAAAATTAGTAAATAAGAATTTTCAGATAGTAAGTCACAATTTTTACTTATTATCTCACATCATATTCCTTACAATCCATCTTTCTTACTATCTCTTATCTCGAAATTAAGAGGTAGTACGTTAACGTTTTGACTTTCTAAGTCATTATTATCATAAAGTATGAGACACCGTGTCTTAACGTAGAGACAGTAAATCAAAGTGAGAAAGATTACTTAAGTCAAAATTAAGAATTTTAAAATAAAAGGTTTGAGAAGTTAAAATTTTGAGTCTAAATGATTAACTCCGGAGAGCGCCCCGGGGAGCGCCGTGACTCCGGAGAGCGCCGTGACTCCGGAGAGCGCCGTGACCCCGGGGAGTGCCGTGACCGTGACTTTCATTCATAAAACCCTGAAAACAGACGGAAACTTTCTTCGCTGCTGCTGTCAGGTGGAACAGGAAGTCGCTCTGATTGGTCAGGATCCAACCAAGTCTCTGAGCCAATCACAGCATGAGTTTATGACTGATGATCTGACACAGAGAGCCTCTCTGAAGGATCATAAACACTCTGTTCCCTCTGCAGCGTCTCTCAGGTCGATGCTGGATGAGTTCGACGTGCTGCCTCTCTCCAGCCTGCAGACTCACTCCGTCCGCCGCCGCGACGTCCAAACTCAAACTCATGTGGAGAAACTGCTCAGCTTCGACGCCCTGCAGAGGTCAGAGTTCACAGTTCATTCAGTTTGGTGTCTCAGAAAGACTCCAGAAGGCAACAGTGTGTGTTTGTGTGTGTGTTGTAGGCAGTTCAAACTGTACCTGAGGACCAACGATGAGTTGTTCACTGAGGACTTCAGAGCCGTCGTCGTGGACGAGGACGGCCGAGAGCAGAGCTACTCGGTCAACAGACACAACTACTTCACCGGACACGTCATCGGTAACGCAGATCAGAAACACAGAAATACAGAACAACACCAGACTCGTGTTTTATGTCTGTTTGTTCTGTTGCAGGGGAGGAAAACTCTCGCGTTCAGGCTCATATAGACGACCACGAGTTCTCAGCTCACATCCTGACCGACGAGGCCGAGTACAACATCGAGGTGAATCAACAAAGAAAAACACACTGATCGCTGTGTTTAATGTATAAATCCAACAAGTTTTTATTCCAGATCAGCACCCCGAGGAGACTTTTTTACTGTTTCAGTGCTAATATACCTGCAGGCCCACCTGCATGAACGCTGATCGTTAATACAACATGTGATGATTAATTAAAGCAGTCTTCTTCTCTCCTCTGTGTTCAGCCTCTGTGGAGGTTCACGTCGGAGCCCCCTGATGGTCGTCTGCTGATCTACCGCTCAGAGGACATCAGGAACCTCAGCCGGCTGCACCAGCCGTCAGTCTGCGGCTACGTGACCTCTGACCCCGGCCACCTCCTCCCCGACAGCGTGAAAACGGCCATGTCGGAGGATCAAGAGAAAGAAGGTCAGTAGACAGAAGAACATGAGAAGAAGGATTTGTGTTTCATGTGCCGTTTGATTAGATTACTTTATATTTACAAATTATTGCCCATTATGAGGCTAATTCAGCACCCGACAACACAGGAACAAGTTTTCTTTTCCTTGATTCTGAGTATTTAAGGTTTGAGTTCAACCAGAATGAAATGAGAACCTGCAGATGTTCATTTAAATAATTCACTGTGGCTGCTTTTGCAGATTAAAACTGATGTGTTACAAAAAAGCACTGAAAAAAGGCTTATTGTGTACATGAGCTGTAGCTATTAGTACTGCTCGGCGCTAACCTCGGTGACGCATACAGTGCATTTCCTGTAGCTGCTTCACAAAAAAGCTTCTGTGATTAAATTATGGAACTGTTAATATGAAAAAAAAGACCTTTAAATGTGTAAAAAGAGAGCGTTTAATATGAAAAAGGACCTTTAATGTGAAAAAAAGAGGTTTTAATGCGAAAAAGGAGCTTTTAAGGTGAAAAGGGATCTTTTAATGTGAAAAAAGAGCTTTTAATGTGAAAAAAGAGTTTTTAATGTGAAAAAAGAGTTTTTAACTAACTGACTTACATAATCGAAGCTACTATAACAGTAACTCAACACTTCCTGCAGCTGTTTTACAGTAAAAATATTTTACTGTCTTTTACTACTGCAAAGGCTTTTACTGTGAAGCAGCTTCAGGATGTGTTGAGTTTATATTAACATAAAATCATCATCATGTACTTGAAGAAAAACATGACAGTTAATTAAGCATCGCTGGTCACTTCAACAAAAACAAACCTTCATCTTTATTGTACATCTTGATATTGTAACGATAACATAATCAACAGCTTTAAAATGTGAGCGCCGTGCTGACGGCTGTATTTGCGTTTACCTGCTTAGAGTCTGCGTTCAGAGGGAAGCGTCAGGTCCACGATCACCTGAAGAACACCTGTCCTCTGCTGCTGGTGGCCGACTATCGCTTCTTCAAACACATGGGCCGAGAGGAGGAGAGCACCACCCTCAACTACCTGGTCAGTACGCTGTCCATACATGTAGTTTAACCTCCATCACCTCCACGTGGTCGTGTTCACCACCCTGACTGTGTTTTCAGATCGAACTGATCGATCGCGTGGACGACATCTACAGAAACACGTCGTGGGACGATGAGTTCAAAGGTTACGGCGTTCAGATCCAGCAGGTGAGGAGCATGATGGGACAGGAAGCTGAAACACTGAAACTTGTCTTTTAAAACAACATTTAGACCATGTGTGACGCTGAAACGCCGCGTGTCTCCTGTCAGATCATCATCGAGAAGAGTCCGACCCCTGTAGCTCCTGGAAAAAGCCACTTCAACATGAGAGGAAGTCCAGTGAAGGGTAGAGATGTCTGGGACGTCAAGAAGCTGCTGGAGGTAAACACCTGAAGACAGACGGATGATTTGAAAGAAAGAACGTCCATAATTAACAAGCTGCAGCAAGTTAAAGTTTGACTCCACTGATTTCCCACCTCAGTGTGTCTCCAGGTGTCTCCAGGTGTCTCCAGGTGTTTCCAGGTGTTGGAGTGTAGTATAAAGCCTTTAGTATCTCCAGCTGTGTGATGTCTGATAAACGTCTCTCTGCTGTTTGGTGTCCCTGCAGCAGTTCAGTGTCGACATTGCAGAGAAAGCCTCCAACGTCTGCCTGGCTCACCTCTTCACCTATCAGGACTTTGATGAGGGCACTCTGGGTCTGGCCTACGTCGCCCCGTCCAAGCCGGACATCCCCGGAGGTCTCTGCTCCAAAGGTAAAGTCCTGCTGCCTCAGCGCTGTCCCTGATNNATCTCAAGGAAATTGAATCGAACGCAACTGGATTTTTGGTTTTGTCTGTGAAGACGTTTCACCTCTCATCCAAGAGGCTTCATCAGTTCGTGCTTGTTTGATCAGGCTAGACTGGTCCGACTGGCGTTCGATTCAATTTCCTTGAGATAATTATGACCTGGATGAATGAGAATATTCACAGGCCCATTTAAAAGACTAATTCTGGTGTGTTTGTCGTGAAGCCTGTCCGTCATCTTCAAACGAACAAAGAGCGATCTACCTCAACACCGGCCTGACCAGCACTAAGAACTATGGGAAGACCATCCTGACTAAGGTGGGTTGGTTCAGACGCTTAGTTTTTCACAGTTTACTGAGCTGGACGTGTATTGCTGCTGCTGCTGTGATGCACGAATAAACATTAAAGGTTTGGACACGAAAGACTCGATCAGATACTAAAATAAAATGAACTGTAACGTTTTGAACGTTTGCACTCACAGTTATATTAAATATCAGCATCATTTCTGTCTCTACCTCCCGCCTTGATAAACGAATCAAATACAGTGTTTTGAGTTGGTGGGGCTCCCCCTGGTGTTCATTGTCAGTTACTGCAGCCCTGAACAGCTGTGGACATCTCCTCCACACTGGAAAACATTTTAATGGACATTTTCTGTGGATGTAGCGAGGTGACTCTTTCCTTTGTGTCGCTCTGGATGTTGCCAGCTGCCGACAGAGAAACAGCGACTTTTCTCCTCTCAGTTCTCCTCAGAAATATTAAAACAGTTTGTTGTCGTCTCCGCAGGAAGCAGACCTGGTGACGACTCACGAGCTCGGTCATAACTTCGGAGCAGAACACGACCCCGATAACGTCCCGCACTGCGCCCCCCGAGAGGACCAGGGAGGGAAATACGTCATGTACCCCATCGCTGTGAGCGGAGACCACGTCAACAACAAGGTGCCGGCTCTTTTCTCTTTGCTGCTCGGAGGTTTTTACAGGTCGCCGCCTGGTTAATGATGAACCGTGTCCTGTGTGTCCAGATGTTCTCTAACTGCAGCAAACGCTCCATAGTGATACGTCTGAGGTCGAAGGCTCCGTCCTGCTTCAAGCAGAGGAACATTAATGTGTGCGGTAACTCTCGGGTGGAGCAGGGGGAGGAGTGTGACCCGGGACTGCTGCACATCAACTCAGACCGCTGCTGCACCACCGACTGCCGGCTGAGAGCCGGCGCTCAGTGCAGGTCAGAGACGTTCAGCTGCTGCAGAAGAACTCTGGTTACACTTGAAGACCACAGATGACATGAACCGTCCTCTCTTTGTGTTTAGCGACAGGAACAGTGCGTGCTGTAAAAACTGCAGGTTCGAGTCTGAAGGTGAAGTCTGCCAGGAGCCCATCGACGCCACCTGTAAAGGACACTCGTACTGCACAGGTGAGCTCACAGGTCAAAGGTCACACGTGATAGATTTGTGATTATTACACGTTGTTTAGTGACTGCAGACTGTTTGTGTCGACAGGAAACAGCAGCGAGTGTCCACCTCCGGAGAACGCCGCAGATAAAACTGTGTGTCTGGACAGCGGAGAGTGTCTGGACGGACAGTGTGTTCCTTTCTGTCAGGCCGTCTTAAAGCTGCAGCCCTGCGCCTGCAATGGTACGACGCTCTGATGATTTATGAAGGTATTACTGGAGCAAAACAGCTGAGCACCTGTGACAGTGGAATTTGTAGTTGTGGAGAACAGTCACATGTGTCAGTAAGTTTGAAGTCACAGAGAAAAATGCTTCAGGAGTTGCAAACTTGTAGAACTTTTTTCTCTCCCACAAACAACAACACAACAGTTACACCTTCTCGAGTTCTTCACTGCAGGAGCACAAATCCTTTTCTACAAACCACAAAATAAGAAACTCACACGCTCACANNCCAAGTCCCGCCCTACTGTGCTGTGATTGGCTAGTACTCGTCACTTTGACGCGTCCTTGTGATGGGATGCTGGCTGTCAGCGTGCCAAGTCCCGCCCTACTGTGCCGTTATTGGCTGTGAGCGTGGTATAACCAAACTTTATTCAGTAAACATTACACTCAGCGGAGAGAGACAAACGTGCGGCTACGCTTGGCCCAGCACGGTTAGCGGCCCGCCGTAGAGCTTGTGCTCGCTTCGAAGCCAAACTGCTCACACCATAGTGGACAAACACGTGCATTGTCGACTGCATCAGGAGGGATTTCCCTTCAGCCCGTTGAAGGCCTTAACGAAGGCTGATCCTGCCACCTGAAATCCTTCGCTGCTCTGCACCATTGCTGCAAACTCCTGGTTCATGGAGTCCCACTCCTGTGCACAGACCATGGGGCACAAACTGCTGGGGGGGAAAGCATCCAATCACAAAGTACTAGCCTATCACAGCACAGTAGGGCGGGACTTGGCNAATATTTGTGAGAAAATATTGTACAGGTGTGCAGCTCTGATTGCATGACTTCACATTTTTTGATACAGGTGTGTGAATGTGTTTTGCACCATATTCACTGCAGCAACTGCAGCAAAAATGTGAGCGTGTGAGTTTCTTATTTTGTGGTTTGTAGAAAAGGATTTGTGCTCCTGCAGTGAAGAACTCGAGAAGGTGTAACTGTTGTGTTGTTGTTTGTGGGAGAGAAAAAAGTTCTACAAGTTTGCAACTCCTGAAGCATTTTTCTCTGTGACTTCAAACTTACTGACACACGTGTGACTGTTCTCCACAACTACAAATTCCACTGTCACAGGTGCTCAGCTGTTTTGCTCCAGTAATACCTTCATAATGATTCAGCCACTTCAGTGATGATGATGTAGATTGTATATGTTGGGAAATCTAAATAAAATCTCAAATGGTGTCTAAGAGGAGCTCACGCGGCTCCTTGGGCTCGCCTGTTTAGATTGAACATTGTTGTTCGTGTGGTCATCACTCGGTGGATCTCTGGTCTGAATGCAGTCTGACTTGATTTCTAGCTGCAGTGAAGCAGTATCTGTTTCTGTATCTGTTTCTTTCTTCTCTGTAGAAACCAACTCGTCGTGTAAAGTCTGCTGTCGGAGCAGAAGCGGCGTCTGCGCCCCCTACCAGGACAACACAGGCAACTTCCTGTTCCTGCGTAAAGGCAAACCCTGCACTGTGGGCTTCTGTGACGGAGCGGTGAGTTTCATCAGCACTCTGACTCTGCCGCGGTCTGAAACACAAACACAAAGCTTTAACTGTTTGGATGTTGGTGGTCTCTGCAGGGGAAGTGTATGAAGCAGGTCCAGGACGTGGTGGAGCGTCTGTGGGACTTCATCGATAAACTGGACATCAACACGTTTGGGAAGTTTCTGGCTGATAACATCGTGGGTTCAGTGGTGGCGTTCTCGCTGCTGTTCTGGGTCCCTTTCAGCATCCTGGTCCACTGTGTGGTGGGTCCCTGCACACACCAGTACACTCAGTTTATTGTTGTCCCAGTCGATCCTGATCAGATCACATCAGGTATTGTCTTTTATGAAGTAGCTGCGTAGAAAGAAAAGTGAGAGATGGAAGTCTGAATGAATCTTTTACTTCACTCCTCGAGCTCGGAGCTGTTTGATGAATCCTCACTATGAGCTCACCAGAACACTCGATGTATTTCAACAGTATTTAAAGACATGTTCTGCTTTTTGTGGTTTCACTGAAGAGACATTAAATTCTGAGAGTTTTAAAGGGAGTCTGGTATGATTCATACAGCTGACTGTTTCTTCCAGTCAGCTGGGAGGGTCAGAGATGAACCACCACCTCGAGACACTCTGACAAACCAGTCTGACAAACCAGTCTGACAAACCACTGTTTAATGTTACAGACGTTACAGTCAATCGAAAAAGATAAAGTGAATTTGATCAGTTTTTTTGTTGTTGGTTATTTCTGTGAACACTAATGTTCATATCTGATGGGTATTAATGGGTAATATTATTAGAATTGTGATTCTTCACTTGTTAACAGAAACTCTGGACGTTTTTACTTTTTCTTATTTTTGTCTGTAATTTGTGTTTTTAAAGTTTTCTCATCTCTTCGTTCTTTCAGGACAAGAAGCTCGATCAACAATATGAACAGACCACCAAGTCTCTGTTGTTCCCCAGTGTGAGTGTATTTATATAGTAACATGATAAGTAATATAATTTAACATGTTGCTCCCTTAAACTTCACGAGCTGTAGCTAAAGGACCGTCTGGTTGGTTTTGCATGTTTTAGTTTTAATCAAATCATGTTTGTTTACCGTCAGTTTTTAGTTTCACTTCTGATATTTTATAAATAAAACAATTAATCAAGAAATTAATTGGCAGATTATTTCATAACAGCTTTGGATAACGTCACTTAACATAATGTTGACTAAATTCTGACTGTGACTGTTCATTTTCCCAGAATGCCGAGCTCCTGAGCAGCCTGGAGTCTGCATCTGTTCGGATCTTCAAACCTCCAACCTTCCCCACCACCGCTGGGCTGCGTTTCCAGCCGTCCGGCCCCCAACAGACCAGCACCCCTCCGGTCTCCAGCCCCGGCCCCGGTCCCGACCTCGCCCCCGGCCCCGCCCACGGCCACCCCCCTCTGGACAGCCCCCGCATGGCCACCATCCAGGAGGACCCCAGCCTCGACTCGCACCTGGACCAGGAGGCCCTGGAGGAGGCGTTCGGGCGGCCAGCGGGGGCGGCTCAGCGCTCCTTCGAGGACCTGACGGAGAAGAGTGTGACGAGTCGCAGCGAGAAGGCGATGCTGTTCAGACTGCAGAGACAACATCAGATCGACACCAAGGAGACGCAGTGCTGAGAGGACACACCTGTCCACACCTGCAGAGACCAGGAACCAGGCAGGGGCAGGTACTGCTCAGATATCAGGTTCTTCTTTAGTTTCAGGTCCTGGTGTGGAGAACAGGGAGGAGTTCTTAAACTGGCTCTGTACTAAAGACTGCTGCACTGCTGCTTTGTGTTTGTAGTAAAACTCGGGTCACATGTCTAACAGGAGGACGAATCAGACACCACGTTTTATTGTCCAGGTGTCTCCTGTGTGTTCAGACCCCGGTCTCTGTCCTCAGCTGGGAAGTTCACTTCAGGATCCGTCCTCGCTGTGTTTTTATTGTTAAATCACATTTTAGATTATTTGTGTCGTTTATATGATGGAGACACAAACCATCATCTCGTCTTCTTGAAGCTGTTTTTTGTTAAAGCTAAGAATCAAACATGGCGTGGACCGAGGATCAAACACCTGGTCTGATTCTGGTCCTCTTTAATTTACCTTATCTTCTCTCTGTCGGTCGCATGTCCTCATGTTTACTTGTGTTTCAGTCAGCAGACCTTCATCAGGTCACTAAAGTAACTAAAGAGTTATTTACCTGATTAATGTCAGGATCAGACCGCGTCCACCTGACTGCACCTACAGCATCATTCTCAGGTTTACAGCTGAAGAG
The DNA here is from genome assembly GCA_003416845.1 of Oplegnathus fasciatus. Taxonomy (NCBI): domain Eukaryota; kingdom Metazoa; phylum Chordata; class Actinopteri; order Centrarchiformes; family Oplegnathidae; genus Oplegnathus; species Oplegnathus fasciatus. The sequence continues at coordinate 10,628 of NTHP01001072.1, read as the reverse complement.
CCATCTGTGCTCCTATTGGTCAACATCACCCAACACTGTGCTCCTATTGGTCAACGTCAACTCATCTTAGAAGCTGTCAAACCCAAGAATCCTTTTAGTTCCTGAACGCCCCACAGCAGTCTGGTATTATCTGGTCTCGTGGCGTCTGATCCTGCCGTTAGTCAAGTCATAAAAAAACTGTTTGTGTTGAGATGAAATGAATCTGATTCGTGTTTTAAATGATAAAAATGGAAAAAACGTTTTTATATATTTCTTAAATTGATGTATTGAGACAAATATATATTTTTATCAAAACAGAAGTATCAGAAAGTTTCACGATTCGCAGCTGCAGTGAAATGCTGTCGATCAGCTTCTGCAAAAAGGTTGAAGGTAAACTCGACAATCTTCTGTGTCTAACGGCAGAAACATCTGAAACATGTTAAAGAGTCGATGTTTGGACACCAGCAGAGGAAACTCATCACAGCAGAATGTTTCATTACTAACAGCGAAGAAAGAGTTCAGATCTACAGGTTCAGGTGGTCTGACTGCTGCTGCTACGGAGACCCAAAGTGTTCAACATTAATAAAAAAATAAGACATTATGAAATCAATAATCATATGAATTAATACAGGCAAAATATATAACCAGGAAATTATGAATTATTCAATAAATTCAGCTCATTATTATCTTTTTTCATCCTTCTTTAGTTCTCTGCAGGTCATTTTTAGCAGCCGGTCACATAACTGTTTGTCTTTAAAATAAAAATAATAACAAATATAAAACAGAAATTTAGTGGATTATTTCACAATTTCATGATTATATATTTTGTCTATACTTATTATTTACTTCCCAGCATTTTTCATTTATTTAATTTTGATGACTTTGGGACTCCGTACTGGTCATTGACATTTTAGTATTCACTAAAAACAGACACCAGATCAGCTGCCAGCTGTAAATGTAAAACTCACATCTTTTTAGTTTAGTGAAGTGACACCAAATGTTGAACTTTCAGGTATTTTCCCTCCAAAAATGGAAACGCTTTAGAAACATTTAAAGGCCGATAGAGCTGCAGTGACTAGTCAACAGAAAATTGAAAGGCAACTAATTTTGTCATTTTTGAAGCAAAAACCCAAAGATTTGATGCTTCAGCTGCTTTTCCTTTTCTTAACATTATAGTTATTGAATCTCTTTGGAACAAAACAATCTGAAGACGTCACATTGGGCTTCAGACATGTTTACTGTTTATAGAATGGATTAATCGAGAAAATAATAAGCAGGTTAATTGATTGTGAAAAGAATCATTAGCTGTAAAGGCCAATCTGCACTGAAAGTCAATGAGGGAGTTTTTGATGTCAAACTGACTCAATGCTCCGACTCTGAACTTCATTTTGGAAAATCAACAGAAAACAGCTGGTTTAGATTTGTGCTGCTGTAAACAACCTGTTTGTGTTGATAAACTGTAACAAACAGCTGTTACACTGAATACTATCACACATCAGTAACAGTATGAATGTCAAAGCTTTTAGTTTTAAGGATCCTTTTAAAAATGTTTGTTTATGTTATGAGTTAATGTTAAAAATCAGACGACATGTCATCATCCAGCTTTTTAAAACCTCAAATACCTGCAGGGAGTTTGGTTGGAAACAACAAACAGATCCGTTTTAAGTGTCTCGCTGGGAATCGAACCCCAAACCCCGACAGTGTTAGTGCCTTACTCAAAACCTACTGAGCTACACAGGACTCTTTATGTAATATACAGAAATACATGTTTATACTGCAAAACATATTCATATCTATCTTGGTGGTATTTTTCTCTTAAAGCCAGTTTGTGTTTAAAGCTTCTTCTATGGAAGTCCAACTCTGTGCAGTAAAGCCAATTTTAATTGTATTACAGCCTCAACAGTTAGTTCATCAATCGATAAACAGAAAATTCATCAGCAGCTATTTTAATATTCGACTAATCATTTAAGTCATTTTTCAAGTTTGAGGTATTTGCAGCTGTTTTCATTGTTTCAACTCTCAGGCTGTTTGGTACCACAGCTTATTTTGATAAAATCTGTTTTTATTGTGTCAATATTTTGTGAATAAGTCTTTAAGGATGTCATTTTATTTTTTTAATTGAAAGTCAGACTGTTAAAATCTTTCTATTTTTAAATGACAATCAGTCAGAACTGTGCCTTCTCTTCCTCTGTGGTATTCAAATGCACTCAATCAGTGTTTTTAATGTTGTGTATTAAATGTGTGTGTGCTCCTGTTGACTGTGATGTTTCTGTGTGTTGTTATATGCAGATGATCATGTGCCATATTCTGTTAAACTTGTCGTGTTACTGAATATTAATCCATTTAAAGTAGAACGTGTTTGTTTGATGGCCAGATGTTTTTCATTGTGTTTACCTGTCAGTCAGTCTGCTGTGTCAAAATAAAAGGTTTTACTGTTTTCATGTGAGAAAAGTCTGTTTCTGAACGCTGAAGAGAAATAAATCTATTGTTGAATAATTCTTCTTGTTTTATCATCTGGTGTCGTCAGTGTGGAACTAAAGAAAAAATATTTTTACAATAGTTTCTAGCATGTTAGCATTTAGTACAGTCTCACAGAGCTCTTAATCTCATCGAAAGTTAGTTTGAAAAAAAGGTCCCAACTCAACATCCACTTACTAGCTTTATCCAGGGCTTTCAACCATATCACAAGTTTTCATCTGTGGATAGAGTTTGGTCAGTTGTCATGGAGATAGATCTGCTGACATGTGAGCTCAGTAGCTGCTTCAGATTTAATGTTTTTATCAGGGTTCATACGGGTGCTGGAAATTGCTTGAAAATGCTCGAATGTGGTGTTTTCTAGGTTTGAAAAGTGCTTGGATTTTGAATAAAGTGCTTGAAACTGCTTGAAATTCTAATTGCATTAATATAATAAATCTATCTGACTGCATAGTTCGCTTTTTAGATAAAGAAATAATATAAGTCAGAGAGAGCCTAATTAATTTGAGTATAATTTACCACAGCCGTAAGATGCTGGAAGAGCTTGAAAATGCACCTTAAAATGCTTGAAAAGTGCTTGAATTTGACTTTGGAAAAGGTATAGGAAGCATGTTTTATGATATTGTTTTATTTTATGACTTAATTTGATCTGTCTGTTTTCATTTTATTACTTGTGATTCGGTTGAAAGCTCTGGAACACGCTGGTTTTGTCAAACTACTTTTTCCAAGGTCAGGAGTGAACTCTGAGCTCAAACGAGTAATCAACAAAATAACTGTCAAATTAATTGATGCAAATAATCATTAGTTGCAGCCCGAGCTAGTATTGATCTTTGTCTAAAATCAGGATTAATTTTCAAACATCACAGTCGAGCGTCGAACCTCAGAAACACCAAAATAATAAAACTGAACTGCTTTTAAGTCTTTGAGGAAACAGACAAGACTCCACTAAATCCTCCAAAACTCACTGGACAAACGTTTATTCATGAAAATCATGTTGTCATGATGTTTACAGATAAATCAGGTACAAAAACAGCTGCAGGTCGGTGGTCCGTCTCCTGGACGTGAGGAATCAGGTTTTAAACAAAGAGTTCATCTTCGTTAAAGAAGGAAAACAGAATCATGTTTCAAATCTAACCGTCCACATCAGTTCATCATCAGCTCCCAGTCGACATGACATCACTAATGACACGCGTCACTGACAGGTGACCGCCGCCCCCTGCCGGTGACATCACAGGTGGGGCTGAGGGCGTCGTAGAGCCGGTGGACGGCGACCTCCACCATCTCCCTCAGAGTCTCGTCCTCTGCACATGCCACCGACTGCAGGACAAGACGGAGGTCAGAGGTCAGCACACAGGTAAAGGTCATTACGTCAGTTATTACACCTTTAGAGTGACGTCACTCTGAGACTTTTAATGAGTGTTTTAAAGAAGTTTGGTGATTCTCTTTATGCTCAAAGAAAAGACTCGAACCAGCAGTGAATGTATCTACTAACAAGTATTGTGTTATGTTGACTCAACCCCACATACACCGTCCTGCTGCCCGAAATACTCACTAGAGCACCAAATGTGGATTCATCCACCGCTGAAAATAGTCCCCAACAAATGCACTATTTCCTCCTGTTTGTTTGATAAAAACTGCAGTGAGCAGCTGTTTTAAACTACTGAGACTTTTTAAACATGAAACTAAATATTTATGTTTTTAAAGATTTACGTCTTCAGCAGGAACCAATGGGAGCTGAGAGCCACAGACAGGAAGTCAGACAGTGTTGAGAGACGGACTAACATGTTGTTGGGTTATAGTCTTTTCAAGGGATTTGTTGACAATAAGAAAAATATACAACACCACCAGACTGATCCTTTAACATCTAATAGTTGTTAACATGCCAACTGTAGGGATGTCCTAAAAAGGCCACCCTACAGAGGATAAACCTTTTTGATTTAAGTAACAACATAACGTTTCCTCCAGCGCCACCTTCAGGACAAAATAAACAGCAAAGTTGTCTCTTCATGTTTCAGCCTCATGGGGGCGCTGGTGTGTCTGTGGTCTTTAAGTTGCGTCCTTTGTTACAACAGAAGATGAAAACAGGAGGTCTCACTCTGTTCAGGTGTTGTACTCACTCTGGTCTCTGAGTCGATGAGCGCAGTGACTCCGTCCACCGTCACGCTCAAGTTTTTACCGTCTTTGACGTTAACACAGTCGTCTCCAAACATGTCGCTGCAACACAAGAGACAACATTAACACCGTCAGTCTGCTGTCAGCTGGTTCGTTTGTTTCTGTCACAGACTGAGAGCTCGGTACCTCCACTTATTTTGAAAATCACTGAATCTCTACAGATATTTCCTTCAGCTTTCATTTCTTTCCCTTCACTTCTGGATAATAAATATATTTTAAACAAAAAGAGACTGAACTTTAATGTCAGCTGAAACTTTATTCTGGTTGTTGTGTTGTTACAGTCAGACTCCACCCGACTGGCACTGCAGGCAGAGTAAAACAAACGTCCACCAGGTGTGTGAACTGTACTTACTGCAGCATGAGCTCCAGTCTCTCTACAAACACCTCCATGTCGAAGGTTTCTCTCTTGCCTTCAAGAACTGAAACAAACAAACGTCAAACATTAAAGTTTCTGTTGATCAGAGTCACTAAAAAACAGCAGGTTGTTGTGTTTACTGACATTTCTGTGCGTTGGGGTTGGATTGGACCTCCAGGACCACCGTAGTGACAGCATCAGCGTACATGTCGTTGAGCGGGTTGGCGATCCACTGAGGATGAAAGAAATATAGTAATGACAAAGACCCTATTAGACATTAATCATATAAACATAATCTATAGTCAGTCAGGACAGTGATGAGGACAAACTACAGGATTTAAAAAACAGAAATAGATTTTGAGGCAACGTATGGATGTTACAAAACACATTATAATAATGATGGTAGGCGCTACAATAGAAAGACTGATGGGTGGTGTTCTCAGCAACAAAAAGAAAAACTTTCATTAACTTGATTTGGGTACAGAGAGTGAAATGTCTGCTGTCTTTAAAATGTCTGAGAACTCTCTGACTGACTTTACAAACATCTAACAGACAGGTTTAACAGTTTGTGTCTCTGACCTCCAGCACCACCATGCCGGCCTCATGAACCAGAGTGATGCTCTTAAAGATCTTGATGGTGATCTTCTCCGCTCCCTCCACCTGCTCCACATCTCCTGAAAACACACAAACAAAATAAACTCTAAACACAGCAGGAGATCGACTTTAAAAACTGACCTCTAAATCAGAGTTAAAGGTCTGATTCACAGGATGGACGCTTTTATATCCCGTACTGTTTTAAAGTGACACAGTCTTGGTACTACAATGTATTGTTTCCTCATTGAGACAACAGAACTTGAACTTGGCAGTGGTGGAAAAAAGTATTCACATCCTTTACTCAAGTAAAAGTACAAACACCACAGTGTGAAAGTCCTGATTCACAATCTTACTTAAATAAAAGCACGTAAGTGTTACCAGCAAAATGTACTTTAAGTATGAAAGTAAAAGTACCGTATTTCCTCAAATAAAAGCCAGTAATCAGATTCTGTCCACTGTGACGGCCCTGCCCAACTACAGAGATGCAAGGGTGGTTTTGCCAGTTACTGTTTTCTTATGCGTCCTTGAAGGTACCACAGGAACGCGGTTGTGGCAAACGGACAGATTCACAGCACCTGGGCCTGGTGCTCCCAGGGAATAACAGACCAACTCCAGAGCAGCTCTGGCTCTCTCCCTCACTTGGATTCATACCATTCAGTGTCTGCACACTTTTGCCTTTGTTTGGTTTTGCTTTGCTTTCATTTTACAACACCTCGCACTTCATTATGCTCACTCATTCACATCTACATCACTGACGTTACTGACTGACACACTCCACATTTGTAGTTATTTATTTTGTTGTTTACTTTACCACAATAAATACTTTAATTTACCATCATCCACTGTGTCCATTCCCGTATTTGTCATGGCCTAGGAGCCGGGTTATGACAACACTGAAACGCTAGAGGGCTTTTAATTTGAAACGGATACAGGAAGTGTTGAGTTTGTATTAACAGCATAACGCAGTAACTTTAACAGGGCAAACGGGGGCAGATCAGAAAACAACGAGGCTTTGTACTAAAATATGAGCAAATTTACTCAAACAGAGGGAATTAGAAATAAAGGCCTGCTACCTTCCTGCAGCTGAGGTAAATAAGATTTTAAAATAAAATTTAATATGATTACTAATCGTATACTATAGCGTATATTCTAATGTTAGATTATTTTGTTTTTAAATTATACAAATGACAAAAAACTTGAACTTGAAAACAGGAAGGACACAAACATGCAAGTAGGTGAAAAACTAAATATGAAAACGAGAAAAACTTTTTAACAGGAGCATTTCTAGTTTAACTGGTTAAAACTGGTTTCTTACACCAAACAAGTTGAAAAATGTTCTCCTCCAGAAAAGAAACAGAAATGTAGATGTCATCATCATCATCATCATTATAATAATAATAATAATGACCCACCTGCGAGGCTGCGTAGCTGGCTGACAAGCAGGGAGATGGGTCCGGTGTACGGGATGGCCTGAGTCTGTGTCACTGTGCCCATACACAGATCTGTGTAGTCTGAACAAAGAGAGGACGCAGTCACCAAACAACGAGGAAAACCACAACACCTGAACACAACACACAGGGATGTGTTCAGGGACGCAGCAAAACAAAAAGTACAATAATAACACACTCTGGTGAATTAAAATCAGTTAATTTATTAGATTATTTAAAAAAAAACTCAACTTCAGTCAGTTTTGAGCTCCATCTGCTGAGGAAGACCATTACATGCAGTAGAAAACTCCATCTATTGTTTTATGAAATTTCACACCCTCAATCTATTCAGTGATTAAATTTACATTTAAATGAAGCCATTCATTAAACTAAAACAATAATTCAGATTCAATATTCTGACTGACTTGATTTACAAGTTATTTTAAAAACTGTTTGAAAGTTTGTAGCCTTAATGTTGTTCTTGTTACAGTGTCTGTCTGAGACACTCGTCCCTGAAAGTGTCCAGTGAACCCATTTTAACCTGCAGAGTACAGAAGCTTCAGATGACCTCAGAGGTCATAACTTCTTGTCAAGTAGAAATAAATGTTTCCTGATATCTCAATAATCTGTCACATGGCTACAATCAAACCCCGTCACTGAATGCCATGTTGTTGGAGATCTAAAGGAAAGTTTTAAAGATTTGGAAATCACCACAGTGCTGAATCCAACAGTTCGATAACAGTGAAAAAAAGTTAAAAATGTTATTTTGTTTTTACTGATTTACTGTATTTATATTAAATGTGAGGGTAAATCCGGTATTTATCTGTGCACATAGTTCAAAGTAAATCTAAAAAAAATCTTTGTCTAAAAGCAGGTGTTGCAACATTATAATTACCTTGTGTTTGTAGCAATGTGGTTCATAAAATGTACTAATTTCTTTCTTGCTAGTGCTTTAGCTTTTTCTCGAACAAGTCTCTAGTAAGTAAAGACGCTGTGGGAAAGAGTAAAACACACACCCACACTTGTCTTTCTATACTTGAAAGGACCCTTATTGGAGAAAATGCATTCCCTAGCTCCTAACCCAAACCTGAACCTGATTCTAATCTGAACCTTAAAACCAAGCCTGAATCAGAATGTCCTCACAACGCAGAAATGTCCTCACAATGATGGTTTAAAACTCAGTCCCCAAAAAGACAGATGTACACGTTCACACACACACACACAGACGGGGTTACTGACTGGAGAGGTCGGAGGGCGTCACGATGTGATAGTTGAAGTTTCTTTTGATGAGGATCCCGGAGACCCTCTGACCCTGAACACACTTCCTGTCAGTCAGAGAGCCCATCACCTGCAGCAGAGCATGCTGGGAGTAAGCTGGGCTGTACAGCACACTCAAACAATCAGCTGCTGTCAGATGAAAACCTCGTCACAGAGAGTCAGCAGAACAATAAAACTGATCCGACAGACAAACCTTTGCCAGTTTCTCTCCTCTGAAGTTGAGCGTGACGGCCTCAGTGTTTCGCGGGTTGTGGACTTCGATGTCGACCTCGTCGTTGTCTTCGTACTCGCGGATCAGAGCTGCTTTCAGACGGGCCATCTCGTTCTGCTCGCCATGGACCAGAATCTGGAGACACAAAAACAAAACCGGTAAACACATGAAGCTACACGTTTCTTCATCATATCAACTTAAAAGGTGATGACATGTTAATGTTGTGTTCTCTACCTGTTTCTGCTGAAATCAAGTGGACAAATAAAATCAATTGTAGGTTTAATATCACCTGACACACTGAAACCATGTGAGTGTTTGGTCATGTGATTACCACGTGAGGAGGTTTGAGCGCCCTGATGAACTCGCTGGTCTGCTGGTAGTCGGTGTGAGCAGAGAAGGAGATGTAGTCCACAGACATCTTCAGAGGAAGCTTCTGACCCGACATGGTGGCGATTTCATCAGGCTCCGTCATGATGTGCTGAAACAAACACCCCAGGGAGGGTTTTATAAGCTCACAGCACACACACTTCTGAGTAACAGTCGATTAGAGACCTGCTTATGTGTACGTGGCCAAGAAATCTGTGTTCTCCAGGAGGAATCAAGTTTCTTTAAACCCCAACACAGATCACAGAAACCAGGTTTCTTGTTTACGTAAAATTAAAGAAATCAGCCGACTGCTTATTTAAGTCTCTTTGTTGCTGCTTTACTTTGTTCTGTGTGAGACACCATCCTTTGTGGCTGTTTCCCAGCATGCTTCAGTTTCAGTCTGATGAGCTGAACCCACCTTGGCGAGCGTTCCCTCCACACAGTACCCGGCAATGATGACCCCGTTCCTCTTGTCGGTGCACCAGCTCTCAAACAGCTCTCTGGACAGACCGCTCTGCATCATACCGGGAGACGCCATCACCACGCTGGGACCGATGTCGTCAAAGTGGTCCATGCTCTGAAACACACGGGGACGTGAAACAAGGCTGCAGGGATCAAACCTGCGACTTCCCCGTGACAGGACGGCCTACAGAGCGCGCTCTCTGACCTTGAGGTTGCTGANTGCTTGAAGACGAAGGGGTTGTTGATGTTGATGGCCTTGCGGATCTTGTCGTTCATGGCGTTGATGTAGGTCTGGTAGACGGCCATGCACTTCCTGGCCAGAGACGAGGCGTAGTAGATGGGGATGTCGTGGAGCTCCGGGTGGTTCTGCCAGTACTCGTCTAATTTACACACACAGAGTACACTCAGTATATAATATATAGTTTATACAGGATGTTAAGATCGGGTGTGAGGTTTATTGTTCGTTTTAATTATCATGCAAAGAATAATTTAATTGGAGATCTAAAGTTCATTCTTGGCCTTGAAAACAGCAGATTTCCACTCAAGTCTCCACTCAAGGTCCATTTAGTAGCCTTTCTGGAGCTTTCAATCATATCACTCTTGTAGACATTTAAATTTCCATCTTGCCAAAAGAAGCAAGAAATATTAGATTGTGATCAAAGTTTATTTTAATTGTTTTAAAACTCTACAGAGACGTCA
>NTHP01001071.1:28152-46646 GCA_003416845.1 Oplegnathus fasciatus | reverse complement strand
CACTAAAATCTGCTTTGTGTCCAGTTTGAACACACCTTTAGGTCTAAAAAGGTGCATCCCGGTGAATCAGGGTGTGAGAAGCCCTGCAAGACGTCACAACTGACCAGGACACCAGTTTTCTGTAGCTGTTTTCTCCTGATGTAAGAACTTGATTACACACAAAGACCACTGAGAAATATTCACAGGACCAAAATGTATTTACTTTAAAGAAATGTTTCCGTTAAAATCTCTTTTTGTTCATAGTTTATTCTGTTCATGCTTTTATTTTGATAAAAAAAGAGGCAGATTGTGGAAACACTTATAGTGAAAACACAAATGACTAATCACATGACTATTGCTTCTGTAGTGATTCACCTATTTTACATGCACACATTGACCTCCACTGCTGCCGAGTTCACACAGTTGGGTTTACATGTTGAGCTGCAGGAAGCTCAAGTAAAGGTGTTAAAATCTACAATATACAAACCACACACACGTCATAAATGTTTGAATACGAACCAACTGCGCTGACTCGAGAAGACTGTGATGTTAACATGTTTACAATAAAACTGCAAAGTGACAGTTCAGCCAAGGTTTTGAAGCGATTTTTGTTTGAACTCGCAAACTGCTGTGTTTAATTTTCCCTCTTCTCTTTTTCAGGTTTCTTCAGGGACACTCTACGTTAGACCAGAGCCTCAGGTCAGTGTGTGCACACATCGGGGCAACAAGACAGCGAGGGTGGAAAATGGGACAGGACCTGAGTACAAGTTTGAGTGTAGTGAGTTCATCACTTCAACCATGTAGGGTTGGGTGATATGAAAATATATAAGATATAGTTTGAGACAACAATAATTTATCCACCAGAGATTTTGCTGTAAAGTTTCTTTAATATCGCTGGTTGAAATAGGTCACAGCGGGCAATGTTGTGAGTCAATGAGGACTGCTTAAAGAGAGACTCGACACTAAACCCACTTCTCTTCAGTTTATAAATTACATGTACAGTCACTTTATTATACGACTCAGTCTGTAGTTTATTGCAACAGCATGTGTTTGCCTTTTTCTCTGAGAAAACCGAGTACTTTGTTAATCAAGGCAAAAAGGAAACTTGGTCACATTCTCTGTCTTGTTTTTTTTTAAACAAAAACATGTACATATTCGAGAAAGTAAGTAATCAGTAAAAGCAGTGATGCCCAACCTGGGGACTGGGACCCCTTCAGTGGATCACAGGATAAATCTAACAGGTTGGTGGGATGATTAATGGAATTAGTGGGAAGAAGAGGGAAAAAGGTCTACTACACAAATTTGAATCCTTATCACCAATCTTCAATTAAATTGTGAAATATCGGATGGTTTTACCTCTAAAAATGTGTATTCAAGTGGGACATAAGAGGTCCAAAATTCTGACACCTGTGATGAGGGGTTGCAAAGAGATAATGCTTTATTCTAAGGGGTCACAAGCCAGAACGGTTGGGAAACACTGGATTAAAGGATCATATTTGGTGTCTGTACCACAACTTCAAAAACCTGGTCCCATTGAGATATTTTCGGATCCCTGCAGACTTCTGACTAAAGACATCTTGTGTGTGTGTGAGTCCAGTGTGTATGTTGAATGCTTGCGTTCCTCCCTCCTCACCATTTTGACGACCTCGGGGTAGGCCTGCTCTGTCAGGTAGCCCCGGCTGACGGTCACGTAGTCCACCAGCTCGTTGAGCGTGGAGCGCTTGTACTCCTTCATCTTGAGGTCCGACAGCGTGTCCATGAAGTCAAAGACAGTACAGCACTGCTGCAGCTTCTTCAGGAACAGCTCCGGCTGCTCCGGCGCTGGCACGTCTGGGCGCACAAATCAAACGCACACAGGAACAAGACACACACACACAGAGGAAGATGAAGAGAAAAGTCAGTTAAATTGGTGCAGAAATAAATGTGAACCACACAGACGTTTCTGACTCCCACAGAGGTCAGAGAGCTGCAACACCAAACAACACAAAATCAAAGACTTGGAATAAAGACAGTGGAAGTAAAAACGGAGACATGGTGTCCTGGTGAGACGCACTCTGTAACTGTGATGTCGCTGGTTCGATTCCAGCTGTGGACTTTTGTCGCAAGTGATTTTTCCTTCTGTCTTTCTTTGGGAGGAAACACACACTCACGGGGAGAACATGCAAACTCTTAAAGAATAAAAATAATCAATTCTCCCAAAAAGAAACAGACAAACTAACAAAAAAGACGACTGCTTTCCATTGTTTAGAAGGCAACAATGAATTCGTTTTGAAGATGCTTTTCCATCAATAGTTTCTCTTTTCACTAGTTTTTCCTGTCTGTTGCTGACGATACAGTTTCCTGACATTCAGGAAGCGATATGTTTTAAACATCAGCAGCAGTAAAGTCTGTCTGCTTGGTATAAACAGAAGATGAACTGGGTGGTTAGGATGAGCAGGGGTAGCCATAACAGCTAAAATATATATAAGGAATCTTGCACATTACAACTTCCAAAAATTTAAGAAGCAGCCACCAAAGGTGTTTGGAGTTCAACAGAAATGTCTGTCACTGAAAACAAAGGAGGCTACAACCGCCGCCTCAGGTGAAAAAGTCAGTTTCCTGTTCTGCTTTTTACTTATTCATCGTTTCTGCAAACCCTCTCAGCACAGGGGGTGGGGAGGTGAGTGCGACAGCCTCATTATCCAGCAGGAGCGGTTCTGATGGGAGCTGAGGTGTCACAATCCGTATGGATGTACTGGCAGAACAAGTCGGCAGGTGTCTTATTCTGATCCCACAGTTACAGACATGGTGGAGGGTCGCGCAGAGTTCAGACCTGCAGGGAGACGCGCAACGCTCTTCTTCCTGATCGCCAGACCTGATGTTCCCATCCCAGCAGGACTGGGCCATTATTATGTAAGAGATAAGCTGCTCCGAAGGCAGCACACCAGTAGCACTGTGTGTGTGTGCGTGTGTGTGTGTGTGTGTGTGTGTGTGTGTGTGTGTGTGTGTGTGAAGTGTGAGCATGCTCCGAAATTACACTTCAAAGTCCTCGTTTGTCATTTTGAATTCTGCTGCACTTCATGTTGAGTCACAAACTGCATATAAATGAGTGAGAAACTTTTCAAGTAACAATGAAATGACTTTTTCACCTCTTCATAACATGCAGCTGTTTAGAGTGATTAGTTGATTCAAATTTATGACACTGCCTTGGGCTCTAGGAAACAGCGATTGTGAAAAATTGTGATTTTTCACAATTTTCTAACATTTTACGGACCAAATTCTTAATTGACTAATCAAGAAAATAGTTGTAGATCAATCGATAATGAAAATAAACGCTAGAGTCAGCCCTAGAGCTGTTTATGGTAATTTATTATTATTACTTTGGTTTGGTGTTTTCAATTTTCAGATTTTCAAACCGTTAAGACAGTGAGAATTTTGCATTTCCCTGATGATTCACAGAGTTAAACCATCAAACTATTTTGAATAATTCCTCCTCATACTGTATCCAGGCTGCCTGCAGATATCAAGAGTGTTAAAGTTTGTTCTTTACAAAAGAAATTAGATTTTTGGATAAATGACAAAAGTTTTCAGTTTTCTGTTTCTGGACTAACAGGTCAATAAAAGGAGAGTCAAAAACAGACCTTTTTTCTACAGGGGTCAAATATTATGCTGATGGTATTTAGACGCCATGAAACATCCGAAGAAATCTACAAATTCTGACAAAAAGAAATAACATTGGATGATTTCTACATTTTTGGACCCAATAAACTGAAATTAAGACAATATATTTCCATTTAAGGCTTTATCTGTGTGCGCCTACTGCGTGGAGACTGAACTGTGTTTAGCTTTCTGCTCTTGGCCTAAAAGTTTAGTGGGAAGGCCTCGAGCCAGAAGGAGAAGCTAATGCTCATTAGCACTCTTCTCATTCACTAACATGCAGCAGGTTACAATTTGAGTTTCTGTCTTTCACTGGGGGATGTGATTTAACCAAGATTTCTTAGAGAAAGAGGTGAGGCTAACTGATGAATTTGGGTGTATATCATAATTAAAACATATTTCTTCCCTTCAATACATCGACTTTTAAAGATTTTGCAGGCTAGAGGGGACCCTGATTCAGTCAGTATCTTTCTTTCTAGATCAAATCCATTTCAGCTGGTCAGAATAAATGGTTAAATTCTTGAAATCCTCTTCTTGAAGCTCTGACCATTCAAACAGAAAGCGCAGTTTCCTGTCCTGGGAAACAAGCCTCGGCAGATCTCATCAAGCGCATTTAAAGTGATTATTCTGAACATGTTTTGATCCAAATGCCACTAGTTACTCACGACCTGCTGGCCTCCTGCTTCAACTCTCAAGCTCAAGCTCATTGAGGCCGAGTCCAAGCAGGCCAGTCACAAACAAACCCAAACCCTGATTGACTGGCAGGAGTCCTGGACTCTGCAGGCCTTAATCCCCACAGACTTGGTGGGATGGAGGAATCAAAAGCTCAATGCTCCCTCCCACAATACCCATACCTCATTTATTGGAGCAAATGCATTCGACTCTCTTGACTTTTTGCAAAATTTTCATTTCAGAGATGTTAAATCGTATGCAGCCAGAATGGAAAATAATCTACAATCTGTGGTGAACACCACCTCACTGTTAACCTGCCGACAAGATGAAACAAGTTCCTCTTTGCCCTGCATGTGATATGATCACTCAGTGCTCCAAATACCCAAAAAGAGTGCTGACCAGAATATTAAGGTGGCTGCACAGTCTGCATGTCCTTGAGTCTTTCCTGCTCCTTCTTTTTAAGTTGCCCTGGATAAGAGCATCAGACATTCTGTGAAATATCAGAATGTGGAGAAAATACCAAAAGAAAGTGTTAATATTTTTATATTAACAATGGTCCAAATGATGAATGTAGTGATGAACCAACAATAAGATTATCAACTAGCAACTTTACTGTTTTGGTTCACTCTCAGCACTCTCACAGCATCGTTTCCAGCAGCAGCAGGCAGCTGTTTTCAGCAAAAAAGCTCTGATAAAGCCACTGTACACGACCTGCCCAGCACCAAACAGCAGACAGACGCAGTTAGACACAAGCTAGTGAGGAGAGTGGAACATTTAGCAGCTAATGAGACAGATATTTTTCTCAAGAGTTAGTAGAGACCAAACCAGAGCCAAAAGGAGAGTGAATTTTGGACTTACATTCAGCAGGTGGAGACCAACACAACTCCAAACGAATGCTAATGTTGCTCCATGTCTGCTATATGTGTAAATATGCAACTGTTACTGCAACTTCTGCTAAGAAGTTCGCTGCATCAACATTATAGGAGGACTTTTACACAGTAACTGACCAGGATTATTTTTTCATTTTCCACGGAACAGCTTTGGTGAAGCTTCCTTGTGTATAAATGAGTGCAACACCATGACACCGTTTCTGAGAAAAGAATGAAAGCGTTCCCCTTTATCCTTCCCTCTCAACGACAGCAGGCTTTTCGCCCCACCTTCAAGTGTGGCCATTCAGAACAGACACGGTCGGACTACATGTACATGTACTAGTACATACGATCTAGTTGGTTTGAAGCATCCCATGATCTCACACAAATGCAAAAAACTCTGAAAACACAGTTCATGTCCACATTCGTGCTTTCAGACTGCTGTCAAGGAACGGAAAATGAGCTGTTTGTCGTTTACAGAACAGGAATGAAGAAGAAAGGGGGGTCCTGGCAGCCTAGTGGTCAGGGACTCCCACCAGGTTAACCTTATCTCTACACTATCAAATAAAACGCAAAAATTCCAAAAAAATAGAGAAGAAGAAGAGGAGAGCACACCAGGTAAATATTCTTTAAAAAAAAGAATTATCAAGTGACAATAAAACGACAAACGAAAATAAAAGCTGGATTTTCCAAATGCTGTTTGCTCAGACCACATTATACTGCAAGGGCATGTCTATATGTCAGTATGTGTGTATGCATTCTTGCCTGTAAATGTACACGCATTAGGGGTAGGCGATATGGCCTTCCCTCCTCCACAGCCTCTGCTGCACCATGGCACACCCCAAGTATGCATGCTTATGTGTTGTGAAATGTGGACATAAAAAGGCGTGCGTACATTTATCAAGATTCAAAGGTTTGATTTGTCACACGCTCATACAATAATATGCACAGTGAAGTGCAGGCTGAGCTAAAAGACTGGTGAGCAATAAAGAACAATAAATAAGAGCATAGAGGAAAGTTAAGGTAGTGTAGTTCTGTGACTGAAGACACATGACAGAGAGAGAGGTGAAGCACACTGATGAGTTTGGGAGCACATTACGACTAAAAAAAAAAAATACTTGTGAGGTTAACTTTTCCTCAAATAGATCAACTTTCAAAGATTTTGCAGGCCAGTGGTGACCCTGTATCAGTCAAGGTCTTTTTATAGCTCAAAAAACAATTCAGGTGGCTGCAATAAATGTTGCTGAAGTTCTGACCTTTCAAAGAGAAACTTTCTTATCCTGGGAAACAAACCTTGGCATATCTCCTCAAATGCATTTCAAGTGAACACTGTTTTGATATATATATATATATATATATATATAAATATATATATATAAATATATAACGTATGTATATACAAATGTAAAATGTGCATATGTTATAAAGCAAACTATACTGTGGTGCAAAGTATTCACAGAGGATGAGGATACACAGAGGTCAGGGGACAGCGCAGGAGCTGGAATAGTATCTGAATAATAATATCTGGAATAACATCAGTATACATATCATATAGCTCCTTTGATTGCAGTGCAGTGAATATGTGCATGCTTCTTTTGTGTGTGCACTTGTGTGCTGTAGCTGTCTACAGTGTGTGTGTGTGTGTGTGTGTGTGTGCAGGTCCTTGCGTGTCTTCCTCTCAGTACAGTAGTGTACAGTAGGCTGTAGTTCATTACAGTAATTACTGGCTGCAGGATTCGGGGTCGGCTTGCGTTGCGGAGCCTGGGGCCTCGAGATCCTGCAGCTCTGCCGCTATAGGAGCATGTGAATGGCCTTAAAGGAAGCTATTAATAGACAGATAATCACACAGGACACAGTAATCCCTCTACAGAGACACAGAGAGAGCACAGCTAACCAGCTTGGAGCAGGTCGAGAGAGTACGAGTGTGAATGTGGGAGAGGAACAGAGAGAGAGAGAGAGAGAGAGAGAGACTCAGTGCCGGTGTGTGCATGAAAGTGTGCGTGACTGTACTTAAGCGTGTGAGAGACTGTGTGTGTGTCTGTAGCCTAGAATAACCCAGAAACTACCCATCATACAGCAAGAAGAACCCTGGACGTGGAACTGCTACCACACACACCAACTACTTGATTCAAAGATTTTCATATTTTTTCCATCTATTTCAGAGAAGCTAGAGACAGAGAGAGGTATGACACAGTCCCTCTGGCCGGGAACTGAACCTTGGACATTGCGGTTATGTGGTATGCGTTCAAACCATTAGGCTACCAGGGTGCCCATTTTCACATCTTTTGTGTGTGTGTGTGAAAATGTCCATCACAGTTCCCCAGAGCCAAAAGAAACATCTTGAAACGACTTATTTTGTCTGACCAACACTCCCAAAACCCAAATATATCCTACAGTGATATAAAACAGAGACTTAATTTGGTTTTAATTTCATTGCGGTTTCTTATTAAATCAAAAAATATAGATTTTAAATGTTCTGCTGTATGCTGAAGAGGGTTTATGACAAACTGGTTACAGAGCACAGTGATGATCCTTCTTCAGTTAAAAATCCATATATTGCTGTTTTGGGGTGTGACGGAGTGATGAGGAAAAAGAGATTTTTTTGTCAATTTGGCTTTAGAAAATGTCTTAAAACAACAAATCTATTACCATAACTGTTTTAATCGATCTAAATCGCACTAAACATTAAAAATGTTCTTTCCCTGACGTAAACTGTCAGTCAAACCATGATAACATTACCAGGACTGTGGGGATGCATATGACAAGTATGCGTTACCTTAGAGGAAATCAAACATCTGATCTTGAGTGTGTCAGTGCCAAAAAATGCCAGCAAATGATTTTATTCTTTTTAAACCCACTGATGATGCAAAGTGCTTCTGCGAAACAAGTGGTTTATAAGAACCTCGGTCTGATCAAAGGTTTCCTCCTCCACCATAGTTTACCACACTGCAGCTAATGTTTCCTCTTCAGAGGTGATTAAAACACGCCAAGAATGACAGGACACATTAACTTGTTAAACATTCAAAGACGCTTTGGATATATTTCTGACCAGGTTTGGCACCTGGTGCGGCTTCAGTCTCAGCTCTGCCAACCAAGGTCAAACCACAAAACACCTATAAAACACCTGACCTGGTGTTACTGCTGGTTGCTCATGTAAAAACAGGATGGAAATAAATATACCGGCCACAAGCAAAGTGCTGACAGTTGTCAAGGCAACCAGATTCTTCCAAATCACAAAAACTCTGAATGTCACCGCAAAGGACAGAAAAGTGATTCCAAAGCCTCTGAAGTGAAAGGACAAAAACAATTAGTTAGCCAGATCAAAGCCAAATGACGTAATATTAACACGTATGATTAACGAGAATAACCCCATTAAAACAACTGACCACCTTCTCCAGCTACAGAAACCTGATACTCAATGTTTGTAAGTTCATGTGTTTAATTCATAATAAATTCAGAGGATTTCCTTTTAAAAGCCACTCAAACGAACACACTGACCAGACCAATTTGTCGTAAGACCTAAACTGAAGCTCTTTCATGTTTAAAAGTACCCATATCATTGAGGGCATTTACTTTTACCATCCATCTTTATCCTCAAATCCATTTAGCTGGTACAAATGTGATCTTTTTTAATCCAGCAGCCACTGTGGGCAGTGGATGGAATCAGGGTTGAAATGAGTGTTTGGCAGTTGCTGATCCGCTCCGTCAGCCTCTCTGCGCGTAAGCAAACCATCATTTTCAGGATTATTATGGCTTCATCACAGCAGCAACAGCTAGCAGAAGACAGTGTGGCCAGTGAAGTGTAGGGTTCACTAGAAACTGTGTCAAGAAAAGAGCCGTCTGTCTTTTTGTTGTTCAGATTTTTTTACACCTTTAAGCTACATATACAGCTACAACTGTTTATGTTGGCGGCTCCAAATGGCAGCAAAAGGTAACGTGACAATGTTTGGGTTAATGTTAATGATTTTTTGGTTGTGGTTGGCTTGTATGTTAAGAAACTTTGCCTTTAAAAAATGCAGGAAGCAGAATAACGCATCCAGTCGATATAGACCAAAAGAACTCTGTGGGGAATAACAAGCCTCGTTTCAGACCGCTGAATTGCTCCCCACATCTCGTATTTTTTTCAGCAGTTCAAATAAGGTTTGGTGTTGTGCTCATTATTTCACCAGTTGGAGAAACAATCAGCCAATCAATATTTTATTTAGTGCTTCCTGCTTGCAAAAACTACCAGAGTTTCAGTCGCTACTAACTGGTCAAAATAGCTACCCCTGCCAAATATGGCTAACATGGAGCTGATATGGACAAAATGTCACTTCATTATTCCGACTAAATAATGAAGTGACACAAAGTGGTGATTCAGTTTGTTTATCAGGAAAGGAAAGAACAAGAATTGCCCCAAAATACAACAAAGTCATTTGTGCTGCTAGTTTCTGGATTACATTTCTGGAGGTGCACAAATTATAATGACTTATAGCTGAATAAATATAGGCTATTATAAAAACATCAAATTGGATTCAGATGTAGGGAGGGCTTGGCAACGGCTCAATATCACTGTGGGCTCACATTTCAGCAGCCTCGCATTGGGATAATATCACATTCTCTTGTCCAAATTAATGATTTAAAGCAAATTTTAAATAAAAACAAAATGAGTCACTCAAGCTTTTCTTTCACGTGTGGAGTTTTGTCTGATGCAATGCAAAACAGTAGAACATCAATTTGATTATTTCATGTCATTTTGCAAATGTTTGCTGTGTCATGGTACATAACAATACTACAAAATATATAGTTTTTATACATAAATAATATTTATATTTATAAATACTGTGATGCTCCTTAACTATAATCAACCAGTCACAGTTCTGAGTATACTTACTACTAGACTATTTATTTGTCCCTTCATAGAAGTGGCAAACGTCATCATTGAAGTGAGGATGGGATCCACTACTCTGTTACATGATGGCGGTCAGTTTCTATATAAAAACTTGTAGTAGTGCAGATATTGTGTTCTGGGAAATGAGTGGCGATGGAGGATGACTATGAAAGCATCAGCATTTCTTATGATGCGAACTGGTTTCATATCAACACGACTATTCTGAGATACTGGCCTGTGGAAACACTGATGCTCTGCTCTGGCTTCAGCCTCACCCTGGTTTTCTCCTTCCTTCCTGCCTGTTCTGTTCTGTTTCTCAGCTTTGGAAGAGACTCTCATCTGGGCTCCCTTGGCAGAGGAAGAGAGAAGTCGCTGCTGCTTAATTAATGGTGGAAAAAAGCTTAACGACTCGCAGCACGAGAGAGAGAGCAGTCGGATGGCTCGCCACAGGAACTCCTTTAAGTTGGGCTAATTACATAACAGCATCAACCTATTGAACACGGGGTCAGGATCTAGCAGCTTGCATATGCATGCAGCCATTTTCAAGAAAGGGTGGCTTGTAAAATGTGTTGTTTTAATGTTGTTTCATATGCTTCACAAATCTTTAGTGGGAAGCCACTGATTATTTTGGTAGCCAAACATGATTTGGCAGTGCTCATAGGCTACAAGGAGGTCACGTGGTCTGTCCACAGCGAAGAGCAGACATCAAAAGTAAGTGCAGACGTGCTCCAAAACTGCACAAATTACTACTGCAACACTGAAAATAACTTTGAGACACAAACAAAACATACAGACAGAACTGAAGGAACCTAGAGGTTAAGGAAACCCTGGGAAACCAAGGTTTCTGCTTCAGAGCACTAAATATAAAAGGTGATAACAACTGTCAAAGTACCTTTAGACAAGTCAAAGGCAGCCTAACCAGCTGCTTCAGTGAGGTTATTTAATGGCCTGTGAATGTACACAGAGGGATAAATGGATAGCAGTGCATTGCTTCTTAAGGTAAATAAAAATGAAAAACAGGTTTGGAAACTGAGAATAAGACTGAACCAAACCCTTCACTGCTGCAAGAAAAACAATTCAAGTGACAAAAACTGCTACAAACACTGACAAGATCATAGTGTAGCTTTTGGGGTTCTCTATTAGGCAAGTCAAGAGGCTGCAAAGCTAACTGACAAACTGAGTTTAAATTTTACAGACAATGACTCAGCTGGACACGGTGGCCAGAACCCCCCTTCTCAAGAACACAAACTGGGGACTTCCATGACTTCACATAGCTCATTATACTGTGGTGCATTTAGCCAAATGCTGGTAAAATCTGGGAAGATGGCACATTTTTCTGCCAGCTGCAGTTTGGGCAGGTAGCCAGCCGTCACTATGTTTATTAAAAAATGTCCGCTCCACTTCTATAAAAATGACTGGCACTGACACTAGAAATGCAAAGGATTTAGGGGGTTTAAGAAGCCCAAAAATCCATTAATTGTAGTTTAAAAATAGAAGTATCACTTTCTGTCTTGATTTTCAGAATGTAACAACACTGATTTCTACAGAAAAAGGGGTTTGGGAGAAGTTACAGCAGAAATATTTTTGTCTGAGCGACTTGCATTAAGCGCATTCTAACCACATACGAACAAGAGCTAGATGACTAAAAAGAGATAAAGCAGCATAAATCTCCACTACCCCAAAATTATACTTATGTTTCAAACCACTGTGTTGAAACATAACAGTAGTTTCTGAGAGAAAATCTTAATGCATAATAGGGTGCATTCAGATTTCAGTTGATAAAATTATATCTTTGATGGACAAGAATTTGTATATTTTATAAATATTATGATGTATTTCAGGTAATGGTTTCCCCTGACATTTATTAAAGACATTTCTGAAAGAACCCTTCATTTGGCTGGTGTGTTTTATAATATCATAGTTACTATGGTCAGCTTTCTTTTTTATTATTGGAAAAAACTTCACTGCTGTGCTTCACTATTCTTAGGTTATATCGTTCTGCACACACACAGCGCTGCAGAGATTTTAGTGGAAACACGAGTCTAGGAAGGGAAGCATAGGAAGGTGTAAGATGACCAGGCGACACACTCTTTAAGAACATCCACACACACGCGCACACACACACACTCAGTGTAAAGGGGAAAGCCCCTTCTCTCTAAAAGCAGTGTGTGTGTGCATGTGTGTGTGTGTGTGTGTGTGTGTGTGTGTGTGTGTGTGTGACCGGGCGAGCAGGCTTGAGTTACGGCAGGAGAGAGAGTGAGCAGCTCCAACAGATGGACTCAGCAGGTGACTGGACCCTTCTGCCTGAAGGTCAATTTGTAGGATATTATGTGCTGGCTATGACGATATTATGTATGTACACAGTCTGGCAGGGTTCTCCGCCATCACAAACAGCCATTATAAAAAGGTATAAACAGTCGAGGTTAAGGTGCACTGGAGATTAGTAGAGCGATCAGGCGGACATGCAGGGCTATTGATGGAGGAATGTCAAGGCACTGTGGGTGTGACCTTTGCTCTCCTCACTGCTGGTGGCTTCTAATTAACTGTATTTACCCAGAGAAAGTTGCAGCTTTTCAGCCGCACCCTGCTTCAACTGCCCAGAACAACCAACCAGTCCTCTATTGTTAAACACCGGAGTAGTCAGGGATTAAGGATGCCTCATCAATAGTTATTGAGTCAATGCTTTAAAAGTTTTGCCACTTTCTCACCTCTAAAGCAGGCTTAGTGGTTGAACTGTTGGTAGATTAATCTTTATATACTGTTTGTCTGAGTCACTCTATACAGGAGGAGCTGGTCCAACAGCACAAGCTCAAAGCCTAAAACAGGAACTCACTTAAGTTCAAATGAGGCTGGAACCGACAGCCGGTTCAGCTTTGGATTCGGGTCCAGGTCGATAACATTTCTGGATTCACTTTGAGCTTCGTGTCTGACAAATCTCTGAACAAATCTTTTGCAATATGTAAATCGTTTCGGTTACATTAGCAAGTTTAAAACTTTTCGCCGTTGCTGGGTGTTACTTTCGCTACAGAGCTGCAGAATATACCTGGTGAAGCTAATTAACATTAATGCAGTAAGCAATTCGCCAAAAGGACAAACTGAAACTTGGCTGTTTGAGTAACATGTTATCTGCAAGCCGTCGTCTGTACTCGGCCACAGATCTCAGCTGAACCTATGAGATGTAGTTATTTATTATTTAGTTACCACGAATGCTGAAAGCTGAATCTGATTAAATTCTATAAGAGATTCGAAAGGACGCAGATTCTATAAATGCTATAAAAACCTCAACCCCAGTAAATCTGATTAACTTAATATGTTTTCAGTGACACTAGGTTTCTTAAAACTGCCAACGCACACAAGAGGAATGAAACTAGCTTTTGATACCTTGTGGATAAAAATGTGTAGACTTTGTTTTTTGAAAAGAGAATCTGGCACTTTTTCGGGAGATTTATGGAGCCCAAGAATTTTTAGGAGGCCGGTGTCTAGTGAGATACTCACAAAACCAAACATTTGAAGGCATCACATTGCTATTTTATGCCATTCTATAGATTCAATTAATGGGTTAATAAAAAAGTGGTATCGCATCTCAAGGCACGACCGAATTAGTTTCAACTTTCTCTTCTGTAGCAACAAACTTTAGCAAACTAGAAAGCACCAAAATATGTACATATAAGCGCCTCCATCAAACCAGAAAGTGTGCGTCAACAGTTTCCCAGCAGCCACTGCTGTCGCTACTGGGCCTATAAGCCACTGGGGTTAAACATTACATAAAGGATTACAGTGAGAAGAGATGATGAACGCTGACTGTCATAACATCTGTTCTGTTTGGTCCTCAAAANAAAAAAAAAAAAAACACACACAAAAAAACCCAAAACAAAACAGGAAGACAGACGTGACCCAGCAACATGGCCGTCATCAGCTGTCAGTGCAAATCTCCACAGGAAGCTGGCACACAACCAACTGGTCAGCAATCATGTCACTGTGTTGACATTCACATGCATGTACACATGAACACACATATGGTTGTTGCAGCTAAGCAGTGTCCAATGGCAGACACATGGCACAATACAAAGGTCAATTTGAATCCTGCTGTGAAGGTTTAGTCTGCTGTTATACTGCCCTCTGCCAAACTCACAATTTATGTGAAAAATACTTCAGGAAATTATGGAGAGATATTCATTTTGATTTTGTTGATTTTGCTGATGATCTACCTGTGGGACGTTTTTGTTTTTGTTTATTATGCTGCATTCATGCACACAGAAAAGTCTGACATCTGGACATTCAAAGTCTGGTGCCAAACAGTGTTGAATTTTCATGCAATTTTCTCAGAAAATCAAAGAGAGAACAAACAATAAACAGAGATGAGCCCTTACAGGTGTGGAAGGAGTTTGATTTGATCGTGACTGACAGGGTGACAAACAGGAGGCCAGATCTCAAAACTAAAATTTATAATATTTCGAAATGAATAGTTCATGTTTCCTTCAACAAGCTGCCGTTCCATTACGATGTCACTTCATGGTGTAAACATGATGACTGAAACAGATAAATGAAGAAGAGAGAGGGGAAAGTGGCAAAACAGCTGTAACCCTGGCAACCGGGTCAAACAGTCAAACGCACGCTGAACTGGATCACAGTGCACCAAATGTGGTGCAATAAGGAGCTCTTTGGCAGCGATTACTTTTATTTTTTGTTATCGATTATTTCTGACAACCCATTGATTTAATATATTTAATAGCAAAAATGCCCAGTGTGACGTCTTCACATGGCTTGTTTTGCCCCACCAACAGTTCAAAACCCAAAGATATTCAGTTCACAATGATATGAAAGAGAGAAAAGAGCAAATGTTTGACATTTTTGCTTGATAAATGACTTAAAATTACAGCATGCAACTTATGATGCAATTGTGGCCACAAATGGGGTAGTGGTAAATGCTAAAACATTAAAGTAGTTTAACTGAAGCACAAATAGAGGGGTCATTACTCAGCAAACTGACTCAGTAATGGCAGTTACCAATATATAGTTCAAGTACGTAAACATTAGCCACCGTTAGCTACCGGCTGGGTCAGACGAAGTCAGGCTGCAGCTGCAAAATCCCTCCATGTACTGAAGTGAGCAACAGTGTGTTTTTTGGCTTTCAACTTTTCATTTGTAAGAGGAGGAATGTATCATTTCTTCTTTCAAGTTATATACCGGTAGTCTCGCTTTAGGGGATTAACTGCTTATCAGAACTGTTGGCCTTTAATTTTCTGTTACTCAATTAATCAACTTATCTTTACAGCTCGTTTCAGAGCCAAAAAAACAGAACGACATCCAGCCACCAATAAAATCCAATGACATCATGTCCAAGTACGTGCAGTAACACACTTTTATGTTATTTCCTTGTTTGTACTGCAATAGATTGAGACTTCAGATAACAGACTACACATGCACGTACAGTACATACATGTGCTGGCCCAGTACAGGTAACAGGGTGGGATTTGTGTCATGGAAGAACTCCGACATATAAATATATATTCATGACCTAGAAACAAACTCCCCATGCCCCTATCTCCATGTTCTCAGGTCTCATATAAGCGTCCCTGCAAGGCGCCAGGCTGCTGTCAATCATTAACACATGCAGTCGTCCTGGGTAAACTTTGCTCCCAGCTACTGTAGCCAACAACATGGCAGATGGCAGAGCTACGGAGGCCCTAGTCACTTTCACTCTGGCGTTAAAGTAACAAGGTGTCACAGGTACTTAATGTCTGAATTATATCTCACTGAGACAAACTATAAGACTCCTGCAAGCTCCTAATGAGAGCAAACACTCCAGGAAACGTGATCAACAATAACAAAGAACTTTGTCTTCAAACTGCATGAAATCAGTCAGTTTTCCTTTAATATTTCCTTTTGAGTGACACATGACAACAAGGCATTTTTTTGCACATTTGCCTTAAAGGATGGGTTCACAATTTTTATGTCTTAAAACAATACTCTGGTGCCCATATGAGCTGTAATCATTCCTCCTGTTCATACAGGTCATTAAAAGACTCCTTTCTAATGCGTTTTCAATGTAAGTGATGGGGGACAAAATCTACAGTGCTGTACAAAAACGTATTCAAAGGTTTATCTGTAGTTAATAAAGCATGTTAGGAAGGGATCTCTTAATGGCCAGAATGAAAAGGAGAGATTACAACAAGAAAACCCTTTTACAAACATGGGCATTTGGACTACTGGTTTATGACAGACTTATCCTGTAAGAGTGCCTTAGAGAACATTTAATCCCAGTAACCCTTAACCAAAGAACACCTTCAATAAATGCCCTCAGACACTAAAACCCAACACAGCACCCGTTATCCTTCTCTTCTTTGAATCAGCGATGTCTAGCTTCGGCTTTTTGTTGCTGGAGTCTGGTATTACCACTCACTGCGGTTAAGGGTTACATTCCCTGTACAGCTCAATGAGTAAACATAACATGAAAACATCACCAACCCTTCCAGTGTGAAGGTTTCTATTCCTACTTGAGCTGTACAAGCTAATGATGCTTGTTGCGTTGGTGGATAAACGCCTCCACACATCGTTTTAAAATAGTTGCGAATTATGCGCGTGTCTGATAAGAAAACACAATGTATATTTACAGGGTTTTATTTGTTTTACACTACTTCAGCACTGTGCAGTGAATAGTACCTAAAGTGGTACTTTAATTGCTATTTGATGCCTATCACCTGTTTGCTTACAATCAGGTGCTGTTTGCCCAGCAGGGACGGAACAAAATGGTAGGCGTGCCGAATGATATTAGTGTCAAGAACTGCACTAAGGTTACTCTATTATAGAGTTGAAAGGATCATTTAATTGATCAACTGAAAGAAAATTAATATGCAACAACTTTGATAACCTTTTCATCATTTAGGTCGTTTTTCCAAGCAAATTTCCTGGTTGCAGCTTCTCAAATGTGAATATTTTCATAGATGTCTTCTCGGATAGTAAGTTGAATAGTAATTTGAATATCTTTGGGTTTTGGACAAAACAAACAATATAAACAGGTCACCTTGGAATCTGTTTTCTGACATTGTATAGACCTAAAAATTGATTGAGAAAATGACTGACAGATCAATAGAAGAAAATAAGGACATCTTCCAATTACTTATTTTGTCTAAACAACAGTAAACCCAAAAATATACAGATTTATGAAAGAAACTGTAAATCCTCTGGTGATACTGAAACTTACTTGCTTAAAATGCTTAATCAGTTATTGAAAAAGTTAGATTTTCAGTCCATCA
This sequence comes from Oplegnathus fasciatus, assembly GCA_003416845.1. Classification (NCBI taxonomy): domain Eukaryota; kingdom Metazoa; phylum Chordata; class Actinopteri; order Centrarchiformes; family Oplegnathidae; genus Oplegnathus; species Oplegnathus fasciatus. The sequence goes on along the minus strand of NTHP01001071.1, from coordinate 29,364 downwards.
GCAAATTAATGAATAGACTAATAAAACTGTTTCAGCTCTGATGTTGATATTATTCCAACATGGATGGACACACACGGTAATAAAGATCCTGAAGAGCTTGCTATTCTTTTGTCTTGATGTGAGATATAAAGCATAATTTGCTGTAAGTCTAAAGATAAACTGCTTGAAGAATTAATACTTTAACTTCTTAACTTTTCTTCCTCAGAAATCAAAGCAGATATTTTCACTCACTTTGCCATATTTTGTATTCTTTTAATGTTCTATATATTTCAATATTTATTGTGCTTCAATTCTAAGGCATCAGTATCCACGTTGGCAGGGTGGCGTTGTTTGGCACTGGCTGGACAGACCCTCACATAACTGACAGGTCACAGGTTTGAACCCCCTGACAGCTGATATGTCATGTCAAAGTTTCCTTGAGTAAGACGCTGTTTTGAGAGCATCAGCTCAAAGTCTGAAATGTAAAAGCTGCTCTCTGAGGCAGCAGCAGGAATGATCATCTGGGACGGTTCACACAAAGACAGCGTTCACGAGTCCAGGTGAGAGGGCCGGGTCGCTCGCAGGACTCACATAGCAGGAATTCCACCAGACGTGAGCACCGCTGGATCAAACTTAACACAACACAACACAGGAGGTACCTGTCCTTCACCTCGGCTCACTCACCACCACCTGCGGCAGCATTTTCCTAACACAAGAGCCAAGACACGCACGGGTCGACATGTGTACATGTTAGTGTGGTGTCAGGAGAAGATGTGTGTCCATCACTACATGCTAATCTCCACTGCCATGAACTGGATCAGGGTTGGTTTTGTTATGATTTTAGCAATTAGGGCCGAACCTCAATACCTACTGTAATGTTTTTGGTTCTGACTTAAATGTGCCCAAGTATATCTGTTAAGTACCAAAATTCAAGGCCAGATTTGTACTCTCTTTACTAAGTCTTCTTACTAATTTAAATCAGAGTTTTGACAATTTCAGACTGCTCATTTCTGCAAAGTTCTTATGACTGCTTTTGTTTAGACAAAATGAAATTAATTTGAGAGGTTTGGCTTCTTTTGTTCAATGAAAAGAAGGGTTATGTAGAAAAAGGTAGTGAAAAAAGTATTGTTTCAAGAGTCAGTACCAAAACTCTGGTATCTTCTCAGGACCAGCACCCCACATTTTCTATTTAAATTGACACAAATTCTGTTACCCTAAAATCATGTCTCATTC